>VZRV01009338.1:523070-611763 GCA_013398115.1 Falcunculus frontatus
TTTTTTTTTTTAATATTCTTCTCAACAAAGTAATTATTACAAGAGCTATTCTTCTGGAGTACTCATTGCCAATGCCCTACCACAGATCTATCTTCAGTCTGTCTGCTTAATGACGTGGAGGGAAGTTAGTCATATTTCTCTAGAATGATATGAAAACTGCACTTTGCAAAGGAGTTTTCATCAAAAAAAATCACCTTTTTTTGATAATAAGGATCTATTTTTGTATTTCATAAACTACAAACTATGTATCTGGAAAAAACTGGAATAGTGTAAATATTAATGTGAAGGTTTGTAGTGGAACAGGTTTCCCAGAGAGGTCATGAAGTCTGCATCCTTGGAGATATGCAGAACCTGACCGGACAAGGTCCGGGCAACCTGCTCAAGGGGATTTTGCCAGAGCAGGGGGATTGGACCAGACATTCTTCAGAGGTTCCTTCCAACCTCGACAAATCTGTGCTTCTCCTTTAGGGTGCCTGGCATTTCAGGGTGCCAGGGCTAACTCCGTTGTTTAGACTATGCATTTCTTCAGCCTTTCTTTCTGGCCTTCTGCCTCTGTAGATGACTTCTATGAATCCTGTCCTGGTTGCCTAACTTCCTAAATGGGCCATTCAGGTAGCAGAGCTGTGAACGTGGATTGAGTGGCAAGAGCACAAGCACTGGGCTTTCTAACCAGGAGCATGCCTGTATACCTCTCCAAAATTCTACTCTTAACAACTCCGCTCACAGTTGATGCTGATACCTTGTAACCAACTCGAACCTGTAACATTTCTGTTGTCAGATGCTGTCCTGCAGTTAATAGGTATCAATCTTCTTCACAGAAGGATGGCTTTGTAACGTTTTATTCAATACCTAAAGCGTTGCAGCAGTGCCCTTTCCAATGCTTTGTATTATGTGTAAGAGTGGGGACGTACTCCTGCCAGCCATTTACAAAGCTGGTTTAAAGGCTGTTCTCTTCCAAGTTGCCTTGGGTGAAATGCAATCCAGGACGTGTAAGTTTCTGGTTTGCATCTGTTCCTGTGAACCAGCTTTATCCCTTAGTGGCCTAACCTGCCTAATGGGAGCAGCACCAGTACCGTGATCCTTTTTCTCCCCTTCCCCTCCTCATCTCTTCCTTTACAGGAATACAACTCCTCTTGATTTAAAATACCTTTAAAAATCCAACTCAGCCTGAGCTCCCGTGTTTTGAAGGTCACCAAGCACCTTTCTGTTGTCCTTCTTTTAAGCTAAGCGATTTGTATGTGAAACCTTGGATGTGTGTCATGGGAGCAGTGTGTAACAGGAGTTTCATGTTTTGCTTTTCAGCACTGGCATCTTCCGACTTACTAATGCTGGCATGCTTGAAGTTTCTGCTTGCAAAAAGAAAGGATTTCATCCGCATACAAAGGACCCTAGGTTATTCAATGTAAGTATATAATTCAACACAGTTTTTACTATTCAAACTCTTGACCATGGTTCTACTTCAAACAGAAACTTGAGATTAGATTTCTTAAGAATTTTCCCCGTTTTACTGATTCATTACCCTTAGTTCGCTGACCAAGGCAGACAGCAGGAGACTACTCAGGCAGTAATTAGCAGCCATGAGTGTTACAAGCTGCCATTCAAATGGTAGTTAACCAGTCACCACTTTTACCTGCTTACAGAAGGAGCAAAAGACACATTTTCAAATGGGAGTTACTCCTGAGCTCTTCCACTTTTAAGCAATGAATCAGTTCATCTCTCCAACTGCAGTGTCCCAACAGAACATCCCAGCTGCTGAAAAGTGCAGCTATAAGTAAGTTAAGCCCTATTTCCTCCAGTGCCCGTAATTTTGCCCTGGCTTCTCTAAGCACTTCTCTGTAACTACCATGTCTTTTGGTGTTTTAATAGCATAATGGTGTACACATGGCTAAGCAGTACAGTCAGTCAGAACTCTCTTCCAGCTAACAGGGATATTTCTGATAAGAGTCTTTACCTTTGAATAATTAAGAGTTTGGGTTTTTTTCAATGGGGTTCTCATCAAATACAGAAGCATCTTATATAGCTTAAAAGAAAATGATCCAATACAGAGAAGTAATGCTGAGAGACATTGGAAGTTATTGTGTTGTCATACTCTGAATATCAGGATCATTCCTCAAAAGAAGGAGAGGTTGGAGTTCTTTTTTTGTTCTGTTCTTTCATCATTGACCGTAGGGATAATGAGAAGGTAGTCCAACTCTGAAAAAATGTTAAGATTTTTTGTTCCAGGTGGGCTCTTTTCAGTGGTCTTTTACTGGCTTAGTTCATGGATGAAGTTACTGGCTATTTTACTGAAACTGATTTCTGAGAGTAATGGGTTGACTTCTTCTGCAGCCATGTACCCATGTGGTTGGGAAAGACATAAAGATAATAGTGCTGGATCTGAGGTGATACGGATGGACCATATCGATGTTACTCTACAAAAGGCCAAAACAGAAAAATGGATTCCTGGTTTTCCTACATTTTCAGAAATTACTTTTATATTTATACATTTTAGATTGAATGGTTTGATATTTATTGCTCTAGCCTGTTTTGGAGTTATTTTGTTGCTCTGTCAAGATGGAGTTCAGTGGCATTACCCCTGAATCTGTAAACAAATCTCACCTATAAAACACAACAATAAAATGAACTTCAAACTACAGTAACTGTGTTGAAATAAGTAATGTTCTTTTACCAGTTGTTGGCATTAATTTCCTCCTGAGAATCTAGATTTTTAACAGTGGTTGGCTTTTTGTGACTTCCAGCTATGTAAATCTTTTACAGCTTCAGTAAATTTAAGTTATATGTAGTAGAGGCAAATCCATCAGATTCTTTTCATCCTTTTCTCCAGTCCAACTTCTATAGCTCAAGTTTCAGCTAAGTTATTAAGGACAAAATACTTAGAAATCCCCAGATCCTTTATCTGAGAGCTGAACCTCACCATCTGGGGATAGCAGAGACATATCAGAGTCCCTCGGAGAAATGTTTCTTCTCCAGCAACCTGCCAGTAGAAAATTTAAACTGAAAGACACTTCTTATCCTGAAAAGGATTCCCTGGATCTATCTAGAGTTAGATAAAAAGATCTAGACAGAGCTAGAAGGAAGAGCCATACAAAGTTATTTGCTTTTACAAGAGTTTATTTAGTAACTGTTCCAAGAACCTAGATGACCTATACTTTAAATTATAAGGTTAGTACAAAGAGGTTTGCAACATGTGCTAACAGTCAGAAGCTGGACAAGATCTGGAACCCCGGGGTTATGCAGACATGGTAAATAACAGGTGCTGTTGCTAAGAGCTTAGTTTGAAAGATAATAAGTAACAGGCAAGTGAGGTAAACTACTGAGTTGAGAGAGGAAAATAGGTTAACGAAAATAAATAGCATCCTTTATCCTGAACTTTAATGAACACAGATTGCAGCAAGTTCCTTAGAAGTGACCTTTTCCAGGTCTGTCTCAGTGAACTCTTTATTCATATATATATATATATATATACTTCTAAGACAGTATTACTGGCTTCAGCTTCTATGCATGTACTTCTAGCTGATGTATTTAAGATTATAAATGGAATCAGAAAAATCACAGAAAAAGAGCTACTCTGAACACGTTACTACCCCCTCTAAAAAAAAAGTAAGTTCTGAAGAGAAAGTATATTAAGCCAGCTTAATTACCCTTTAGATCTTGCTAGAAATCACAAAATAAAACTAATAGGCTGCACTCATCCTGAGGGCATACAATAGGAAAGTCATATGTTTGACCAACTATTAGTATTTAGATATGCTCCCAAAGGAACAGGTTTTGTTTCTTTAAAGAAAACACAGAATTGTTGTGGTACACATCATACACCCTGAGCCATGCACTGTAAGAAATTAGCTTTTCCAGCATGACAGCTGTGAAGTAAGAAGTGATGTGAATAGAATATTTTTGGAAAGAGCAGATGCAAAGCAGTGTGCTCATGCTCATCCTGATACTGAACAGACGCTGTGCTCCTTTGGTACTGCCCAGAATTTTGTAAGAACCCTGACTAGTTCTGTTTGCGGATTAAAATGTTTTCTGAGGCTGAAGTTTGAGAATGTGCAGCCTGGTAAGTGAGCATTTTCCGGCATTGGTATCACTGAGCTAAAGGTACCACCGTTTCTGTTAAGCCCAGTACAGTGTAATAATAAATTCACGTCACAAGATGGAGCTTCAAGCCAGCTGTAATGGCATCTGCACTCATGCACGGCTTGGCTTTGTTTTTGTTTTAAGTAGGAGCAGCAATTTCATAGCATATTTAAAATTTATTTTAAGAAATACACAGTATCCAATTAATTAGATTAATTATGATGAAGGATTTAAGGAATGAATTTATAAGAATGCATTTCCCTGAATACATTCACATGGAGGAGACATATAAAGATAAAGCAATTTAAAAGCATTTGCGGTGAACAATGGATGGGCCAGCTTCATCATATTCCTGTTTGCTGATCCACATCTGCTGGAAAGTAGAGAGGGAGGCAAGAATAGAACCTCCAATCCAGACCGAGTATTTGCGTTCAGGAGGAGCAATGATCTGTTCAAGAAACAAAAGCATTAAGTATAACTGACTACTGTGAATAAAATACATTTTTATCTAAAAATACTAAAGCAGTGATATGTGATATTAACGAAACCCTGCCTATATGTGCTAGTGCTATTACAGCTATCCATTGCTGCAAGCAGGAAAGTTTAAAATTTGTGATATAAATCTATATATCAGAGAATCAAATTCTCTGCCTGATTCAATCTTCTCAGTGACCCCTATCCCTGGTTCATTCGTGTACTCTTAGGCACATATGAGAAAAGGAGAGATAATTGCTCTGGAAACATAATGACAGTCCAGAAGGGCTTGAAAAAATCAATGACCTATAGAGCACTCATTTTGGTATAGCTGATAAACTGTTTGTAAAGCAAAGAACAGAAGATTTGAAGCAGCAGAATGAAGATTGGTTTGTCGTGGTCTCTTTCTTTTTCAAACTTGTGAGCCTAAGACAAAATCAGCATTTCCTCTCTCCCATGTCCATCACACTAGAAGGGCTGAAGAAGCTCCAGAGGAAAAATTGTGCTGCTGGGTCCATGCTGTTCTTCTTTGGCCATATTAGGGCATTTGGCAGAATTCAACATGAACAAGGCAATGAGAGAAGGCTCTCTTCTTCCAGCACCAAAGTTACCAGGTGCTGATTATTTGCTAGATAAACCAGATGTGATTCAAAATATGTTAAAAGCACTTACTTTGTGAAGTGTTGCATGTTTCACTAGATCTTTGAGGACTTTGTAAATACCAGCTCATATAGTCTACAAATGATGGCACCATACATACCTTGATCTTCATGGTGCTAGGAGCCAGAGCAGTTATTTCCTTCTGCATCCTGTCTGCAATACCCGGGTACATTGTGGTGCCTCCAGACAGCACATTGTTGGCATAAAGATCCTTTCTGATGTCTATGTCACATTTCATGATGCTGTTGTAAGTGGTTTCATGAATGCCAGCAGATTCCATGCCTGGAGAAGGTACAGGGGAACACTGAGGGAGCAACTCCATACAGAGACTTAAAATTATTAACACAGAACTGACATGACATTTAGTGACTCTTTGGAAGACATCAGTCTCAGAGCTTTGGAAATCTGGAAAGTCATTCTGCAGTCGCCTAAATCATTCGCTAAAGTGTTCCTTGGTGTACAGCCTTCCTCTCCCCCTTACATACCCCAGCTCCTCCTTAAAAAGAAAGTTGGGGGTGTGGAATAGTAAAGTTTCCACTAGGCTTTTGCAGGCAATCTCAATTGTCCTAAGAATTCCTTATACGGTCTTGGAATAATTTGTTTTCTTTTTTTCTTTCTTTTTTTTTTTCCTTTCAAATTAAGTCAACTCAGAGACAGAAAAGTCAAAATACATCCTAATACCTCTAGGTATGCAATTACTTTATTTCTGAGCTGAAATTCTGCCTGTTGGCAGAACTGACACTGGATTTCTGTGTGACCTAGTTGCAAATCTGCCTTCATGGATGTCGATTAGCATGGCATTGTCTTGGCTTTGCTCCGAAAAGGCGATGAACCATGGATTCAGGACTTGGAGCAGTCTCTTGGAAAAATAAAAGTAGGTCTTGCTGCCGGCCTGCCCCTCCTACCTCTTCCCACTCCTGGCAAGCACATTCAAGCATAAAAAAAGGCACAGGCCCAATGCCAGAAGGCAGGAATAAACATTTCAGGTTTATTTTGGGAAAGTATTTTGGCTAATTGTTTAACATGAAGTTCTTCCCACCATATTAATAGTCCTGTTAAAAGATTATTTTATAATGGGTGCTAGGACACACTCGTATATAGGTCTGGGTGAGTTAGTAATGGAGTACAATCAAAAGGAAATAAGGACTTGGTATTTCTGTGCAGTTTACCAAGGCAGAACAGTCACTGAGCCTACCAATGAAAGACGGCTGGAAGAGGGTCTCTGGGCACCGAAAGCGTTCGTTCCCAATAGTGATCACCTGACCATCAGGAAGCTCATAACTTTTTTCCAAAGAGGAGGAAGATGCAGCAGTGGCCATCTCATTTTCAAAGTCCAGGGCCACGTAACAGAGCTTTTCCTTGATGTCACGGACAATTTCACGCTCCGCTGTAAAGAGGATTCAGTCTTTAAAATGACATACAGGAAGGACCCAGACATGTTGACTGGTTGTTCCATTTCATCCTCCAACACCCCCATATTTTAAACAAATCCTCTGCTAGTCTTTCAAGAGACTTTCATATTGGAGACTTTCTCTTGCTTTTCAACTGCAGAACCACTGATAGTCCTTCTAAGGCCAGTAGAAACATTGCACATGAACAACTTTCCTTCTCAGCCAGCAGCATGTCCTTACCAGTGGTCACGAAGGAGTATCCTCGCTCTGTCAGGATTTTCATGAGGTAGTCTGTCAGGTCCCTGCCAGCCAGGTCCAGACGCATGATGGCGTGTGGCAGGGCATAGCCTTCATAGATGGGCACATTGTGGGTGACACCATCCCCAGAGTCAAGCACGATCCCTTTGAGAAGAGAACACACGATTCATTCCCATCATACCCATGGAACTATTTCAGATATCCACGCCATGTTCCCCTGAGGCCTACCTGTGGTACGTCCAGAGGCATAGAGGGACAGAACGGCTTGAATAGCTACATACATGGCTGGCACATTGAAGGTCTCGAACATTATCTGAAATGCAATTAAAATAATTGTCTTAACACTAGGGGGTTTAGCTTAGTGAGGTAGAATACAAGATTTTCATATTTCTCAATGGTTGGTAAAAACGAGAAAGGAAAATACAAAACCTAAATTCAAAAATATTTGTCCTGTAAGATATCTCCCTATATTTGGCCTATACCTTTATTGTATTGATATAGCCACATGCACATATTAAAGATAATTTTGTAAGGGGCCTGGGCATAAAAACAGATTAAGGTGACATAAAGTTTGGACAGACCAAAGTACTCACATTCAAAGTGGATAGAATGATTTTCTAAACTATATGTAATAATACGTAAATATGACAGGTGGTCACTATCTACTTTCCACCTTCCATAACTGAGAGAGACAGACTGCTGGACAGCATGACAAGCTGGAATGATGACCTTCACATCCTGTTGAATGAAGAGGTTGGATTATTCCGTAGCTTTTGTGTGAGCTTACCTGGGTCATTTTCTCACGGTTGGCTTTGGGATTCAGTGGTGCCTCAGTCAGCAGAGTCGGGTGTTCTTCAGGTGCAACCCGGAGCTCATTGTAGAAAGAATGATGCCAGATCTGAGGATAATGAGAGAAGCAAAGGGAAAGAAACACCATTGATCAGCAGTTTAGCATCACTCCCAGACAGGTATTGAGCTCCAGCACTCTGCTTACAGCTCTAGGTACAGGCTGGTGATGTTTCTCATGCAGTTGTTCTTACTGCTTGCATAGAGATTACCAGAATAATTGTAGAAAAAAACCCCACTATTCTCAGGTTTTACTACCAGTAATATATGACTTCCTTTAAGGACATGTAAGCTAATGAAACTAAATATGTTATTCTTACAGTAGAAAATGTAGAACAAATGTACAGAACAGGACAC
This sequence comes from Falcunculus frontatus, assembly GCA_013398115.1. Classification (NCBI taxonomy): domain Eukaryota; kingdom Metazoa; phylum Chordata; class Aves; order Passeriformes; genus Falcunculus; species Falcunculus frontatus. Next base: position 531,131 of record VZRV01009338.1, read on the forward strand.
ACTTGGTTCCAACAATGCTATTTCAATAATGACTGAAAGTGAAACAGTTCCAGAACAACTCAGAGAACATACAAAGAGGTCAATAGACAATGGGTCTCTTGAGAGTTTCATCTTTTGGTTCGTCCAGGCCAGCCCAAGAATTCATTAAAAGAAATGAAGATAAACGCTTTGTGAGGTTGAAAGTTAGCTTGTATTTATCACCTCCACACGACTTGTTCCTACAAGCTGCAAAAATCTGAGGCCAAGTGTACTGCAGTGAGGAAGTTAATACACTGATAAGAAGTAAAACAACCAGATATTTCAGTCTGAAGGCCAAGAAGTTTTTGCTAAGCTTGTTTTCAAGCTTGTGGTGATTAGGAACTGGTTAGTATATTTGGCATCTAAAATATTTTGCTTTCAAGTAAAATTTACAGTACTGAGACTCATTGAGTGCTGTATGACTCCACACACTTAGAGGGTGTTGTGATGTCCTGACTGTTGCAAATAACACTATTTTCACATTAAACAACATAGAACAACATTAAATGGAGATACCATTTTGGAATCTTAGAAATTATATCATCTGTACAGACTATGACTATAAACATGGTTCTGGAAACCTTTCATCCAGATACTGGCTCTGAAACAGATGCATGGCACAGCAGTATTGCTAATCTTTCAAGCATTAGAAAGTATGTGTATAAACAGTGCCCTTCACATCAGAATCACATACGTGCTTTGCATTTTTGCAGAAACAGATACCTTCTTAAATTCATTTTTTTTTACTAGCAAATTGATATATTCCTTTTCTTTCTTCCTTCCCCTTTCTCTCCCCCCGCCCCCTTCTCAGTAACTAGCAAAGATCAGGCTGCAGTAAAAGAACTCCCAATTACAATTTTGATGTACTCCTACTGATACTCAAGTTTAGATGCACGTTAACCTTGGCTGTTAACAAGCTTCTCCCTGAGCCATACTGGATAGCATGACACTTTCATCTAAAATTTAGTGGATATTCTGTTAATATTTAATTCAAGTAGTTCTGTTTGCCAGTAGTACACATCAAATTTTCAAAGCTGAAATACCTTCTCCATGTCATCCCAGTTTGTAATGATGCCATGCTCTATGGGGTATTTCAGGGTCAGGATTCCTCTCTTGCTTTGAGCCTCGTCACCCACATAGCTGTCTTTTTGACCCATACCAACCATCACACCCTATAAAATAATACAAATTGCATTAGTCTCTCAGGGAAAAGTGTCGTTAAGTAGACAGAATATTAGCTGTGAAATAAATCCAGTTGCCAGTTATACTAGTTACAACATAGCTTACTAACACTAAAAAATAGAGAATTATGTCTTGCTCTTAAATTGCCCATATTAAATGATCGGTTATTAAATCTCTGGAGTTCATGTTTCCACTACAGTTAAGGAAACAGAACAAGTGCAATATTACATGCATCAAGATAAAGTGGAAAATTGAGTTGTTGTAATGTTTGTTATTATTTAGGGATGAACTTTCTGCTAAATGATAATAAAGTGGAGTAAAAGTAGAAACTGATACTGTGCCATCTACAGGTCAAGATGGAGCAACAGACACTTTACGTTTCCCAAAGCTTAAGCTTCAACATTTTTAATCTTCTTTTTGAATGCTGTAATACTGTAATTAGGGATGGACAATTTAAATCTACTGGTATGGGCTTCTTTACTGCTGTTTTCACAGACCCTGTAGAAATGGTTAAAGGACTGGAAGCTCGAAACTGCTCTGGATATACACTATGCTAAACTCAGAAATAATGAAAAAAAATAGTATACAGTAGGATGCTTTGAGTGCATAATACTCCTATCAGAACTTAGTCATTACAGACTCAAACCTCAGCATCTCTAACTCTACATCTTAAAAACAGGCGTGCCAAATTCGCAATTTTTAATGGGACGATCCATCCTACATGATTGGGAAAGAAATGTTCTACAAATCTGAATTTGTTTCCACTGTAACTATATGGCTTGGTTTTGACAATTAATTTCATTCACACTAGCTACAGACAATGGCATTTAAATACATTTTTCAAATTATGGTAATTCCCAGAGACCTCAATTAGCCCTCCAGTCCTACTTTCTATATTGAAAGGCAGGTATTTCTCCAATCTTGGAGAACTTAAAATTCATTTACTGGGTATATAAAGTGCTACATCTTACAAAGAGCTTGCCTCTTTCCACCAGGGCCTTGGATGACATAGAAGCAATTAGGTGGATCTGCTAATTACTTGGATTAGTTTGTTGTGACCTAGGCAAGCTTCTCTAATACATGTTAATGGTGATCCATCTCATAACCTCTCCATATTTAACAGCTCAGACAATAAATGTATTTTGCAAACTATTAAAATACAGTGGAATGCATCATATACTCAAATGTAAACCTTGAAGCTAAAGAAATTCAACCCTAGACAGGTGCCCATTTCTGATACAGCTAAATGAATAAAGTCAGAAAGGTTTGGGGAAAGCTGACTGAAAACTTCTGCTTCCTCCTTCAGTGTCCCACCTATTACCTATTATCAGCTTTAAGGGCAGTCAGAATTTCCAGATGTTCCTGTGCTGGGCTTATTCGGGTTTTGAGTTGGGTTTCTTTAGACTAGTTTTACTCACCAAGTTCTCCGGGTAATTCAAAATTAAGGGGCAGGGAAAAGATGGCATAGAAGGGAGTGAAACATTTTAAAAGGATTCCTTTCGCAAGGCAAGATACCTCCTTTGATTCACGTAAGTGCACTGCTGGACTCATTTTGCCTGGAAATACACAGATCACCCTAGGCTGGACTAGCCCCAGAACCTGATGGCCCTGGACTGAAGAGCTGGGGACAGGGCAGCAAAGCCTTCTACAAGCCCGGTAAGGAAGAACCAAAGTAGTTCATCACCTGGTGCCTGGGACGACCCACAATGGACGGGAAAACTGCTCTTGGAGCATCATCTCCAGCGAAGCCGGCTTTACAGAGCCCTGACCCATTGTCACAAACAAGGGCAGTGCTGTCCTCTTCCTCACACATCTTCTACAGCAGTGTCCACTGGCCCTCCAGACAGAAAACAGCCCTATGAAAAGAGTAAGGAAGAATGAAATCAAAACAAAAAACATACCCAGGTAGCAGAGCCCCGCTGGCTCTATGGAAGCAATCAGAATCTGTGAGAAGGGGTATGGCCCCGGTCTGGGAATCACAAGGACTGCAGAGCTATGGGAGGGAATGGGCTTCCTTCTGAAAGTATGAGAGGTTTCGACCATGTCTGCCAAAGGGCTGTGTGCACTAGAGATTATCCAGGGAATTCCAGAGGAGACTTCCAGCCCTGCAGCACGGGCAGAGAGATCAGGGAGCAACAAATGTTTATCTAAATTTGGTCACAGAAATCCACAGCTGGGGGAGGGAGATAAAAGAGAACACTGGACTGACAGCTGCAACAACAAAGATTCATTTGCATTGAATTCAGCACTTCTCCTGCTTTTCTATCACCCTGACAAAATCCTGACACATGTTAAAGGTAAGAGCACTTCAACTTCCCCTCCTAGTCTTGGGCTTCCCAAAAACTAACTACGTGGAATGCTTTGCACGTACCAGGGGTGTTTTCCTGATGCAGATATTAATCCACTGGTGAAGATGGCCAAGTAAGTTTACATTTAACTTTTTAAAAAGATAGAAATTTTCCAAATAAGAAAGAGAAAAAAAAAAAGCAAACCTTTTCCAGTTCTCCCCTAATCACTCAGAAAAATAAACCCACTTTTAAAATTAAGCGAGAGACAGTATGTGTTTTTAAAACAGGCCATAATGTCTGCTCTATCATCTTTTCAAAGCAGATAATAAACTACATTTTGTAGAGTGACAGAACAATTTATGTTGGCTCCTTGGCTCAGTAAAAAGAAACTGTTTCTTCCTCTGGCAACAGGAAGATAATATGGGTAATAAAAATGCTTTGAAGACGTTGTATTAAAGTCAATTACAGAAACAAGCACTGAATACCAGGACTCAAGAAAACTATTTGCTCACAATTTATAGCGTGGTAGGGAATCACTTGGCCCACTCCAAGCCCAGGCTTCCATGCAGAGTTCAACAAATTGCAATGTATTAACAGCTAAGGGAGACAGCTGTCATCCACGGACCAGCTGGCTCCACATGCAGTCTCCAAAACCTTCGGCTGCAGGAATACTGGAAGTCCAGGCAGAAATGAGAATGGGGTCAGCAAGAGCCATGGCCAATGAGCAAGGGAGGCCACAATCTGTTTAGCCTCTGCAATGGATGGAACAAGCACGGACATCTCTCTCAAATCCTTCATTTGAGATCCTCTGTCTCTCCCCAGCCAGGCAGCCACAAGACATGGCTGCAATTCTGCTCCTGCAGGCTGTGTAGGCAGAGCTCCCAGGAGAAGACAAGGATAGGGAAATCCTAACTTTATACTCCAGATATATTATCATTATAATTGGGGAAGCAAAATAAGTTGCAACTTTTTTGTTTGTTAAACTCCTGGGGGAAAAGGCTCTTTATATTAAAATATTTACTGAATGGAGTACAACTGTTATCTAACATGAATGAACAGACTGGTTTGGACAAACCATTTCCTAATTAGGAAATACTCTTTTCAGCCGTCTGTTTTTGGAACAGCGTTTGAGGTCAGGGGGGTTGCTCAAACCAATGCAGCTAATGCAATGCCAAAAATCACTTGGGGGAGGGGAAAGAAGAGGGCAGGAAAGGCTACATTTCTGAGCTTAGTGGACTCTAAATGAAAACCATATTTAGTAATAAAGCACAAAAAGTTGAAAAATCAGACAGAGGACTCTGCTACCAATCAATGAGTTACAGCTCAGGACTGCCATGGCAGGCAGTAACAAGATCTTAGAGCAGCAAACGTCCCTGAGTACTGTGGAAGAAAGGAAATTTTTCTTCCAAGTAAACAGTACAGTCTTTAGCCTCTTTCTTCTCCCTGTTTTACATGTAAATATAATCAATCACCTCACCAATCTCCACAACAAATTAAGAGAACTCCAGCTCTGCAAGAAGTACTGCATGTAGCCTGTTCCTTAATGAATGTTTGGCATTTTATAGAACAGTAGTTTCATATACATAGAGACAAGGATGAATACACATGCATCCTCATTTTATCCTATTAGACACTGCTAATTTGCATACTCCCATCTGTTCTTGCAGTCACATCCCACAAAACATGCTTTCACCTTACACTCGATTAAAAGCACTGAAGCAAATCTACTAAGAAACACTGCTACATACTCCATCAGGAACTCTGTCCCAGACTAACACCCCAATGTCACACGGGTTCATTTAAACCAGAATATAGCTGCAATTCTAGAGGTGGCTTTACCCATACCATTTCTTTATACAGTTGCTGAAGTGCTGGTAGTATCAGCGAAACTGTTAGGGTAGAACTTTTCTTTCCCTTTCAGAATATAAAATAAAGACAAGTCAGTATAGATACTACAAGTATTTTATCAACTCAATTGTAGTAAGTTTCTTAAGCAAACTACAGCACAGCAGTACATCCTCCTGAATAGCTTCCACTTGACATTATTTAATTGAAATCCTCCAGCAATCTGTAAATCATGCCATTGGTTCCGTGCCACTTACCCTGACAGCGCTTGGCTGGGGATGGCTGCTCTAGGGTGGTACACTCTGTATCTGAAACCTCAGAGGTTATATAGCTCCTTCAGCTCCTCTCCTCCCACTAACCTCCCAAACAAGGAGCAGAGACAGGCAGAGACAGAGCTGAAGTCTCTAACAAAACCATATAGGGACCTTAATACAAAAAACTCTAATCTGGGTGGCCACAGGCCCTGGGTCTCTTCCACTGCATTCCAGTGTAGAGCTCATGAAACAGGAGGAGACTTTCAGCTGTGTAAGATAAACACTTTAAAACTTCAGGAGAGTTGCTAAAATACAGAGAGAGTGTGCCCACAATAGACACCCTCTGGCAGGAGGATCATGTGTTCAAACAAGAGAGGTCCAGGACTCCACAGTAACACCCAAGAAGCAGAATGAGAAAATGGAGCAGTCATTTATAACACAGGAGGTCTTTTTAAAGAAACACCTTGCTGTCATTAAAGATTTTGATAAAAATAATGAATAAATATTTCTGGCCAGCTAAACAGCTGCTCAATTTTTCTACAAAGTCTCTCTAAAAGCTTAGCATTTTGCTTGTATACTAAATAATGCCCACAGGCTTAAGGGTTGTAAAAAAAGTACCTGCTGTTGTATAAGGTTCACAGGTCTTTGAAGGTTATGAAAATGTTCAGTTAAAAGATTGTTATGATTTCCTCCAGACTGTGATGAGTTCAAATCCATTCTATTTCTCTGAAAGCTTCTTTTCCAACCCTAGGACCTGCAGACCAAATTTGCCCTGGTGCTGCTCCACTGATGGCCACAAGCCTGGACTTTCATAACCTCACATCCCAAATTGTTTGTAATAAAGTTGTTGAATTTTATAACCCCAGCTATCTTTTCCACTGAACACATGGAAAATAAAGGAAACAGTTCTAGCTGTTTGTTTTGTATTCTAGCAAATAAAGGAATGGTTCTCACTGTACAAGTTATTTTCAGCACAGGCCTGGATTTCTATAGCTGTAGCCAACTGTTCTCTGGGCAGACTAATTCTAGTGAAGCAGCCCTTTCACTGCCAACACTATTTTGTCATCAAATTTGCACAAAAGACCAGAAACAGCATCTCTTAACTCCAGTATTAAACCTTACAAATTCAAAAGTGCTCCAAGCACACAAGCCAAGAGAAATGTGAGAATCCAAGTAAGATCCTTGCTTTGCAAGTCTTGTTACTACAGGGAGAGGCATTGTGCATTTGTTTATGGAGTGCTTGCTGCCTAAGTAGCTTTCATGCAAGAAAACCTCCCAGAAAACCACAGTGAAAGTTTTGCTGATGTGAAAATTTAAGCTACTAGTAGAGATAGCAAATAGGCAGAATTGTGGATTGAACACCAACAGGAATTTAACTTTTAAGGAAAGGAACTTTTAAGGAATGTAACTGCCTTGGAGAGTCAGAAACAGAAGCTAACAAGTGGTGGAACATGAGCCATGCAAAAGCTATTTATTATTTCACTTCCATCACCAGGGCGAAAGACAGAGATATTAAAAAAAAAAAAAAAAAGGAAAAGGGAAAAAAAAAAAAAAAAAGGAAAAGGGAAAAAAAAAGAAAGAAAAAGAAAATGCCCACTGAGGTAAGCAACCCAAAGCTGAGGCTATAAACAGACCCTTTTTTGCATAACTCCAAATGACATTCAAAGTCCAGCCAAACCCAAATTCTTTGTTTTCAAACAACACTCAATAATATAGCTAAGAAAACTTACATACCTCATATAGAACCTATGGTATTAGATCAGGCAACCTTGGTCAAGGGGACGGGGGATTTCACGTAGCAGAACCCTCCAATACAGTATCATGTCTGATTTCAATACCAACATCATTTACCTTCTAGATCACAAGAAACACACTTCAAGGTTTTCAGAAACATCATCCTTGAAATACCTTGAAAACACCCAGACTGGGACAAAGATTCAAAAGAATCCAAACTTTCTGCCTTACTGAGCAGAAGTCCACACTCTCCAAAAAACTTAGTGGTGATTGTGCTACGGCAGGTACAGCACATGTGAGAGTGCAGAGCCAAGTAAACAACCCTCCAGTAGAACTGGTGCATCACCCCCAGTGCTCAGCATAGCTAGAAATAGAGGCGATGGTTTTCTACAACAGGCCTCTGTGAATATAAAGGAGACAGTGGCAACGCAGATCCCAGAGACTTGTACCTCTGTTAAGCCTCATCATGATACCTGTAACCTTACCCCTGACCACACCACAATTACTGCTGGTGGCAATGATGGCAGCAGCAGCCCCTTGGCTGCTTTGAGGAATGGTTATTTGGGTGGGGATCACACAGCCCCTTCCTTGTTGTGGGCACCAAAGGTTTCAGAGTGCCCATGAAAAAGATACAGCTGACACAGAGTCTCACTCAGAGCAGGCAGTGGTTGATATGGAGGTACAGGGCAAACACCAGTTGCTTGGAAGGACCTGCCATATGAAGGATATTTTTTAGAGACAGGCACAGGCAGACTAGAAGGAAGAAGTAAGCCCAGAAGCTGACTGAGCAGTAGTGAATGGATACACACCAACAGCACAGGGAAAATGAAGAGGTGCTGCCCAACCACAGCTCCAGAGCACAATGAAGAGCAGTGCTCAGCAGGCAGCTTGTCTCTGCAGTGGGACATTATGGAAAGTGCCGGGGCAGGAAGGAAGGAAGGCAAACAGGTGAACTATACAAGGAAATTAGATCAGTCCAGCTCCAGGGACATTATAGAATAAAAGAATTTCTTTTCTTTTTAGTGACTCCATGCTGAAGTTATGATCACACCGATATTTCTATACATAAAAGCACATGTGAAAAAAATTACATTAGTAGCTTACACTTTTCTTCTCAGTAACTTAGGTCACTGACAGAGGGGCAGGAGCAGAGGGAAGAATGAACTTGGCCTGAGACATGAATGAGAACCTAAAGAGAACTGAATAGAAAAAGTCTTCTGAGAATCAAGCCTAAATGCTGGGTATCAAATCTCTGAACCCTCCTCTGCTGCTGTGGACAAATAAGAGCTTAGCCCAAATATATATATATGGTGTGGGGTTTTGGGTTTTTTGTTTGATTTGGTTTTGTTTGTTCGTTATTTAAGAAAAATAGCACAACACTATTCCTGAAGGTAGTTTAGCTTTCCCTCTGGAGGCCACTTCCAACACCAGTTTCTGCTGCCTGTCTTGAAGTCCTTACCCCACACATCATGTAGTTTCACATACAGAAACTACACAGCACAATTTGCCTGGTGTGTCCATACCCCAAGGTTCTTGTTCTTTCTTTGTATCCATATCCAAAACCTATGGTTTTTATTTAACTTCCCCTGAGAACTTCTTTGGTTTTCCATGCTAAACCCTTTTGCAGTCTGCATCACAGGATTATGTCTGGAGTACAATCACAGAAAGAAAAATAAGAGGAAAAGCTAATTTTGTCTCTCTTTTTAGTATCTTTTCCCTTAATCTCTTACTAGAGATACTAGCAAAGCTCCAACACACATTGGGAACTCTCCTATTGAGTTCAAGCATCTTTCAGTATATCAGTGGAAACTCTTAGCTACACCTTCCTTAAGTTCTCCCTTTTCAGTAACCCGTGTGGATTGCCATGTGGACACAAAATGTGCCTGGGACTCCGCAGCAGCAGAGCCAACCATGCCTAGGAAATGGGCTCCAGCTGGCCTGAAGAACGCCATCTCAGAGGCCCAGCACCAGCGTGTAGATGCCATACTTTTTTGGTAAAGGAGGACAGAAGCTGCAGGCTTATCCCAGTCTATAGAAGACTGTGAATAGAGTAATCCCTTTGCTTTACTTTATAAGGGAAAACAACTTCTGAGATGTGCGTGGAGACCTTCCTGCCTCCATCCAATCGGCTGTTTAGGAATGAGGCTCTGCTAAATATGTCTCTGGCTCCTTTTTATTTGGGGATTCCTTTCATCTTCGTAACATTAGCAGAATCTCTAAATGTTTTGGTTTGTCTGGCTTCAGGCCCTCTCCTCTATCTCATTGATAGGCTTTACACATCCCTACCCCCTATTTTGAGAAAGACAGGAATAAATAAGCTTTAGGGAGCAGAAAGTCACTCTAATAACCTGATTCATTGCAGCTGTCACACAGTAAGCATCTGTAAAGTGTCAGATTAACCATAAACTGTCAGACCCATAGATTAGCTTTCTCTGTGATTGTCAGGCTCTTGCACGGGTCTCTCTCTAACAACTAAGAAAAAATTGCTCTAATCATTTTTAAACACAGCAGTTTTCAACCTATAAAGTTTGGAAAATAGTTTTGCCAGTGCTCTTCAAGAGCTAGAGGAGACAGCATTTTCCAGCTGGGCTTCTTAAGTAGGCTGATGAAGAATATTAATTCATAACCTTCCTTCATCTTCTTGACAAGGTATCTTCCTCCATGGTAATGTGGTAAAATTATCTTTCATTCTAAATCAAAGGAACATATTCAAAGTAAAAATGAGATAATGTCTCCCCCATCATCCTTCTTAGATAAATAAACAGGATATAAGCACAAGTCCTGCTGGGTCAGGCTGATAACCATATAGTTCAGTATCCTGTCTCTGAGATTTCCTGATAGCAGATGCTTGGAAAGAAATGGGACGCCTCCAGTGGTAATTTTCTTCCTATATCCTTTCTCCTTTCTTATGTACAGCAGAAGGATTTCTTGAGACAGGAGTATGTACCCATATCCTCATGCATAATAGATGCAGATATATTTCATATTTTTCCTCCTTAAATTTGCCTGGTTTAAATACATAGTTTTGAATGCCCTTCATGATCTTTTTTTTTTTTTTTTTTTTTTTTTTTTGTAGAAATAAGCTCTACATTTTATCTGCGCGGTATCACCCATAGTTCACACTCCAACTGGTGTAGACGAGCTTAATGTTACAAAGAAAACATCAAATATATCAGACACATAGTCAAAGGAGCACTGCCTGTTCCAAGAGCTGCAAATCCACCAGAGGTCCTGGATAAGCCCTCAGGCCACTGGCCAGGGCAGAGCTCTGACCCACCGTGTGCAAACTATCAGCAGGACCTGAGTAGCTTGGTCACAGTAAATGCTGACAGATCTGTCCAAAATTACATTGTAGATAAGGCCTCACAATAATGTTACATTGGAACATCTCTCAAGAGCCAGATTCCCCTAGACGATTAGAACCTCTGCAGTAACATGCTATCCAAACTTGTCAAAATGTAAATGACATCTTCCCACCACATCACTGAGGAAAACAAGTCCTGTGCTCCCAAGGAAGTGAGACCTACACAGCTTGTGTGTGGGACAGGCAGAGCGCAGGGGTCCTTCCTCCACAGTGACTTCCCAGCTCCCCAGCCAACACATTCCCAGACTGACAGCAACAAGCAGACCAGTTGCCCCCACATTTCTGCAAGTGGTTGTCCTGCTATTATCTCACCAAGAGCAAGATTTCTGGGCGAGCTTGCACATAGTAAGAAAATGGACAGTTCCATGAGAGAAACTCGCTGGGAGTGAGTTTCATGGAGCTATTACTTACAGACTAAACCTGTGGGCTCTGAGTGCTTGGTTGTGTCACAGCTCAGCTCCTGTATGAGCCAATATGGCTGGGCTCTCCAGAAAACTATGAGGGAAAGGACCTCTACAAGGTAATTTCTTACACTAGCAAATTTAATAATTTGCTGTAGTGCCAGAGTTCCACTTTTTGGCTCTAGATGACGGCAAATTGTGGAGTCACTCTCAACACTAACGTTAACAAGCCTTTACCTGCCTCTCCCAAAGGCCCTGCCCTGGTCTCCATTCCTCTCTCCCAGCAGTGGGTTTGGAGCACAAAGGTTAAGTGCCACTGCAGGGCAGGACAAGGAGATGTGGCCCCACTGCAACTTCCTTGTCTTCTGTATGAGTCACTCAGCATAGTTGTGACAAACAGCTGAGAGCACAGCCAAACGGCTTTTTTTTTTAAAACCTACACAAGAACCACTAAATAACAGTGAAGGAAGGAGCATCACACAGCACTAAACCAAAGAATGTACAAAACATACAAGGGGAAATCTATCACCTTTGTGGCTAAAGTGATCACACACTTTTAAAAATACCTTTGGATAAAAAGGAAACCTACTTTTGGAATTGGCATGCCATAATATGAAAGTGCATGCTGTTACATGCAAAAGTAAAAAATAATACGGCAATTGCAAACATATTTAATACACGTGCATTTTCTGTACCAGAAAAATGTCAGAAGTCAATTTGAAAGTTTGCAAAACTGTTTGGGGCTTTTTTGATTTCAACTCCACTGCAAGAGGATGCTAAAAGAGCCATCAATAAAGTTGGGCATAGACATTGCAGCAGGCACGAATAGCCTGCATCCACATAGGTGTTACAAAGAATAGGCCCAAGTGCTTCCAGAACAATCAATATTTAATTTCATTAGCCCTTAAAAATGCTTGAGGGGTTTTCCCCAGGAAGACAGGCAGTCTAACAAAAATTTCAAGCATGTAATGACAAGAAGTAGCTAATTACGAACTTGCCAGATGAACACACCACTTTAAGTCAACCTATCACAGCTACCAATATAGAATTCAAATAATAAAAAATAAAAGGAGATAATATAATAAACATTGAGAATAAGGCTGTATAAAAACAACTTCTTGTAATTTTTTTAAGAAACATTATAAACGTAGTTGTAAAAGCTGTCTGAACCCCTTTACATTCTAAAACATTAAAAAAAATCCGTCTGCAGATCCAACATATGCAGAGTAGCATGAGAACTGCCTCTGAAGCTGAAGTCTTACAGCACAACAGTGCAGGGAAATCACTGCTGAGTGGGTGGAATTCTGTGGGACCCACCGCTGGCTATACACCTTAATGCCTTTATCAGTGATCTGAACAATAACACAAGCTACAGAAAAATGTCACAGATAAAATGTGTGTGAGTGTGTATGTATTTTTATAACTTGCTACAACCTACATTGCAGATCTAAGATAAAACAGAGTCCTCCTCAGCAGAATCCTGTTTATAATATGAAGCCTTGAGAAGGCTCTTTGCGTGTGTGACCTGTGCAGAAGGATTCCTACCCCATCTCCCCGTGGCACTTTTGCTGAATGTCATTTTGCCTGATGAAAACACCATCCAGTGGTGCCTAACTCACTGCAGCTTGTAGGAAGGACAGGAGTTTATTGGTGCTCTCCTCTTCCCCATGTGCAGTACCAACCTGCTCTGTCACACCTTCCTGCTCTCATCCTGGCTGCTCCTTGGGCCTGGAAGATCCTCCTGTTACAAAGTGTGGTGCCCAGGAGACTGACAGCTGATGATGGTTGGTCATTTAGCACACAATTATGTCTCATGCTCTAGCATATTCAATTTATAAACTGCTCCCCAAATGACGCAAAAGCCTCACAAGAGAACTGAAGCAGGCAGGCTTTTGGTCCTTGCTTTGCAGACACATCTTAGTTACGTAAGGTAGTTTCTTCTTCCTCTTTCTTACAGGCAGTTATAAGAACTATGGAAAAGTACAGATAAAATGCTATTTTTGTTCAATAATTTGGTTGGTTTTCTGAAAGTGTAAAAGCATTTTGCAATCAAACTTGGGGTTTTCTTTTCCTCTTCCACTAAATGTGTTTTACGTGCCCAGATTTACCTGTTTGTTTAAATTCCCTTTCAGGCCAAAGAACAAAATTTTGTTCTTTTCCTTTTATAATTGTAAGGAAGACTTAGATACATAATTCTGAAACAAACATAACCTGAAACATCCTCCTGAAACATGGAAATACTCAAGAATTCTGTAAAGCTTTTCCTCATTCCAGCCCATTTCAGGACCAATTATTGTACCACAGGTCTCGTGGGGGATGGAAACTGTCAGGACTCAGCTCTAACCTGCCAGTGGGAGATTTCTGCAAACTCAACTGTTTTTTGATCTGTTTCTGGTTTTTTTGCAAGCCAGTAACATCACTAAAATAAAGACAAGGTCTCAGAATTATAGTTTCTACCATGTTGTCAGTCCTGTAAGTACTTCCCGAGTTTCTCTTTCTTTCAGTTCCTTGCTAGTAACTTGTTGAAGGCATAGTAAGTCTTTTCACTGCTGCAAAACACTGTTGTACAAGGATCCTGAAAATGCCTGGATAGTTGCCACATCAGGATACCAGAACTATGTACAACTCTTCCAGCTTCCAAATTAGAGCCTATTACTTACTGCATTGTGTTTAGCTGTGTCTGGGAATCCATTTACAAGGTCAAATGCTCAGACCTCTTCAATATAATATAAATCATTTCCCTGCATGCTGATTACTCTGCACTACACGGCATGAACACATTGTTTAATACAAGGAGAAAATTATGCAATTAGCAGATCTTCAGCATAAACACGTCCTCCTTTCTGAATCGCATTTAAATAAAACAGTGTTGCTATAGCATTTTATTGCATTAGAGACTGAACACCACTCGCATTGCAAATGGCCAGGCCTTTCAGGAAAAGGGGCTGGAAGGAACAGAGGACAACCACACTGGGGTAAAAAGGCTAACATCTGTGGTTTTTTTACTCTGCATACAAGCTACTGTTTTCACGAGGGCTAAACCTTCCCTATCACCTTGCTTTCAATAACTTACAGTTATTCTTTTGCAATTTGTTTTTGTCAGACCCTGTTTTTCAGGTGGGGCCCCTGAAGGGAAAACATGGGGTTTGTACCAGGTCACTCAGGAACAGCAGGACAGTAGCTGGGAGGGAAAGGAATAAGCTCCATATATCAACAGCCTTCCACTGCACCAAGCTGTGACACTCCAGGCTCTGCCATGTGCCCAGCACAGGGCAGACCAGGCTGCCCCTTCAGGAAGCTGATGGAGAAAGGGGTCGGTGGCCAGCCTCTAGAGAGAGGGAAGCCCCCAGGTATTGACACAATGTATCTTTACATATGCTTTATGCATATACTGTGAAATCTTAACTTCAATCAAGGCAATACCAAAATTACCATTGATCTAAAAAAAAAATCATGGCTCTCTGAAGTGAATAAATGAAAGCCGAGAATTCAGTCCAAAACCTCTACTTCCAGAAGGTAAGACCATTTCCCTACACTTACAGTAAAGGCATGTGAGTTCCTTTTCATTTCTCACATGAAACTGAGGAACTGCTCTCCTCTCAGCTGGCTGCCTCCAGGCAGGGAGGTTTCTGAGCACCCCCAAGCTGGGAAAACACATGGGAAACCTGTGGCTTTAAAAGCTGTGGCCTGCACTAGCACTAGACTATCCTGCCTATCCCAGGGAACCAGAAACGCATGTTCTGCTGTCCATCCCTCTTCAGTCCCTCATCCAGTCTCCCATTCCTGCATCTGAGCTGGCTGACAGCAGAGGAGGTAGCTATTGTGCTGTGTGGAAAGGATGCCTCCTTCAAAATATGGCTCTCAAGAAGTATTTGAGAAATTATTCAGCTGAAAAGTAACTGATGTCTTATCTGGGAATTTAACAGACTGCTTCAGACAGCTAACATCACTGTATCCCTTCTTGTTATGACCACCCTTAGAGATGCACAGCTCTCTAAGCACATCGTTTAATTGCTGATGAGAACCACTGACAGAAAACAATCCACTGCATTTTGACAGAAATATAAATCTGTCTGTACTACATACTCAATTCATTTGCTACAGCTCATAAAACCTTCCTATGCACTGGGCTGTGCAGCTGAATAGAGAAGATATGACTCACTCCTGTAGCTTCATCAACTATCCAGGCCTCTCTTCTGTTAGTGAAAATGTGTGGTAGAAGTGGGGGAGTAGGTGAAGGTAGGGAACAGTGATAACTCCCCGACCTCCAAACCTCTTTCCTACCACAACAGCCCCTCTCTACCAGTATTTAGCTGTTGAACATCTACGGGAAGCACAAGTCCTGCTTACGAGCACACAGCAGTGCCCAGGAGACAAACATTCAGAGTAAGATCACTGCATCTTCTTCTGGCTCTGAAGAACGTTTGATGTCACAGCGGATGCTAAACTGCATCTGAGATGTTAGTGGGAGGGATAAGACTTTTCATATCGCTGTCATGTCTTCCCCACCCCCAAAGAATTTCAAAGGTTAAGTGATATCAAAAGAAACCAAAACAAGAGTGTTTGGAGTCTCAGCCACAAGGCACTGCTTTTATGTAAGCCTGCTAGTCTCACTTGTCAGATGATATCCCAGAAAGAGAAGCATGACAGAGCAAAGCAAAACACTGCAACTGAATTCCAAATACGTAATATTTCTTACTGTATTAGAAACTACAGCACGCTAAGGCCCTTTAAAATGTTTCTTTAGCTTCTCCTCCTCACTGCCACGTTTAATAAAATTTGTCTTAATTTACTTTAAAATTATAATGAAAACTTCCTTGGAAGGCGGCTCTTTGAGCATCACCTACTCGACATGGGAAATGAAGCCATCTGGTGCACTTGTTAAGGCTGTCTTCAGATTAAAGGTCAAAAGCAGAACTCAAGATCTCCTTTTATTCACATTTACCTTTTAACTCCAGACATTTCTCTACATATCTTCCCTCTTTCATCCTTAGCACGAGGATTCAGCCTTGGATTTATCTCACAAATGCAAGAAACCCACAAATTAAATAGCAGTGTTCTGTCCAGGCAGTACCTGAAGGGAAAAGGTTTGAACACTTTCTCACTTACCTTTGGAGAACATCTAGCATACCTTTTTATCTCAAAAGCTTTTACAGTCAATCAGCTACGTATTTGACAGTTAGCATTTGTTAGTTAGCCTGCACACCAGGCTTTGCCAGTAAAAAGCATAATCTTAGTAATAGCATCTTCAAAAAAGAACTAAGACCAATTAGCTTGAAAAAAAGAGAAAAAGTCACTAGCCAGCCTCTGAAGCAAAGCTGCCTGCTGCAAGATCTGGACAGATACAGAGCTCTGCAAAACAATTAAAGCAGATGCATTTACAATCTATCAAGTCACAAAGTCAAATTTTATGTGAGCCCATGTAATGTGCAAAATATTTGGTAAATATTGCAGTATTCAATATCTCAGCACTCCCTCGTACAGTGCACACACAGAGTACTGGGACAGGATGGTCCCACGTCTAAAATAAAGTCAATTATCAACCCTAAGACAGAAACACATCTACATTTATGGTAAGGTTATAGTGATTGGCTGTAGGAGCCACCAGGCATCCAGCCAATTTGCTTTTCCAGTCTAAGGAAATGCTCAGTTTGTTTGAAAAATGATTTTTTTTTCCCTGCTGTGAAGAATGCATTGACGTCATCAAACTGGGTCTGTTGAACAAAAGCATGTTCAACATGGATCCAGGGCTGTGTCAGGAAGTTGAATTATGAGAAAAAAGACACACGTCTGTTTCAATTTTCTTTTGGAACGACAGGGTCTATGGCTAGTTCTCCTTTATTGCCTTCTCCAGAGGAGGCCTGCTAGAGGAGATAAGTGACTTGCTATGAGTTTCGGTTTCCACTGTTTTGTTCTAGGCTGCTTTTTTGTTTCCATTCTGTTTTCTTGCTGGAGTGGGTTTTTTTTTTCAGATAAACAGAAGCATCTATGGCTCCACAGGAGAATGTATCAGATCACTATTACTTCTAAAGAGACACACTGCATGCCAGAACACTCTGATCTGTGATTTGATGCAACACCAGGCAGCACCCTTATGAAGAACCCTACAGGGTCTTCACAAACTTTTCTGGTCACACCCTGCTTTCCCTCTTCTGTGCTGTCATATCAGCTTCTCCACAAGCAGAACAGGGTGTTAGGGCCAACAAAACACTACCACATCATCTGACCAAGAACCTTTCACTACACCACAAACCTGGGTGATTTTAAGTACTATATAGGGGTTTATGAAAAAACGGAGAAGGATAACCTTCAGTTGTCAGAATCTGGCCATACCCACCAAAACAAACAGCCAATAGTTACAGTGGTTACAGACCTTTTCTGGTCTACGAGACCATAATTCAAAGAGTGCAGCAAGGTTGCTGTTTTAATGTTTCACAGAAGATCTGGAGAACAATAAAACCCTCATAAAACTGTACTAAGAGGTGATTATTTAAAGACTGATGCCACTCTGATCATTTCCCAATAATGTTAGCTGCTGCTTGTGACAGGAGTCACATTACTGAAGAGGTTTGAATCATAGATGAAGGAGATGCAATAGAGCTGCATGAGTAATGGATCACTCACTCTAGTACTTGAACAAAAAGTCGAAAGTAGCTTGGTTATTCTGAACATACATGAGGGAGGGGAGATGAAAAACAGGAAAGCAAAATAAAACAAAAGACAGACAGAAAGCAAAACAAACAAACCAAAAACCAAACCAACAATGATCTTCCAATGTGTATTTTAGGACAAAAGAGAATTTAAGTTTGATGGAACTACTTTGGTTAAGTTATACTACATTAATCTAATTGCCCAATCTTCATACAAAAGAACTGCTGCAGATTACCAATATGCCAAAAAACCCCTAAACTGCATCTTAAAAAAAAAAAAAAAAAAAATCTATAACAATTTAACAGAGAAAAATGTAGTAGAAAGCAAGTCAGATCTTATGCTTCCTCCCCCATTATTTTCCTTCTGGAATATAAATATGAATTCAACGTTCTGAGGTGAGATCAATGCAATGCGCAGGGCTCTGGGCCCTCAAATATGTTTTATTGCACCTTGACAAATTTTTCTTCACCTGGAGAGACTGGCTAAATTAATATTCTCAAAAACCTAGCAATCCATAATGTCATAATACACCAACAGAGTCAGCTTCTTTGGGTGCAAGCAGTTTTCTGGAGAGGGAAGAAAAGGTTTAGTGCCAGTTAAGGCGTGAATACTGATTCCAACTCAGCAACACTGGACGCCACAATACTGTGACCATGTGTGTCCAAATTTATTCCTCAGGTGGCTTTGCACAGACCAGAATTTCCTATGACCAGTGTATGTGTGTGGACATAGGACAACAATTACAAGGGCAAAAAAGAAACAAAACACACACACACACACAAATCAAATCAGCACAGTAAAAAAAATTCAAAATTTTCACTTTAATTCCAAAATCTTACATTTTTATAGGTGGAATTGCAAAGGAGCTAAAAAGTATGTGTTAACTGTTCCTCGAGCTGGATCCCACCCCAGTCTGATCCCTGTTCCCACATTAGGAGAGGCACAAGGCCATCTGCTGGCAGAGAAATACCGCAGAGCCTGTACTGCTTAGCAGGCTGCTGCTGACACCTGAATTAGGCTTTAGATGAAGGATGAGTAAAGGAAGGAGTCAACACTGCCACTTTTACCAGCCAAAAAGAAGCTGCTGAGACGCAAAGATGAGCAAAGATGAAAACACTGGCCTTATGGTACTCATTGATACCAACTCAGAATAGTCAAACAAAAAGTCCTCCAAACACATTTCTGTTTCTTCACTGTATGTATAAAAACCCCACACAACTACAGTTATTAACTACATAAGGTATGGCTTCAAGTCACATGGAGATACTGTTGTTTTGACATTAATCTGGTGGCTTCTCAAACGTCTCTCAAAGCTCCCTCCCAAGACAAAAGCACTCCACCCCAAAGCAGCTACATGCACACAGTCATCACACCCGGGGGGGCAGGGAGGAGTGCAAACCACATGCACTTAATAGACTCGAGTGACATCAGCGGAAGATACCGGATAAATAGTGCAAGAGGTGTCACTGAACCCTGAACAATGCCTGCTGAGGGCCCAGTCGCATAAGGTTTTGATTTTAGGACAAAACACAATCCCCTCGAGTGATGGATTTGGAAACAATTCTACCAAGCTTTCTGCTGCAGCAACCATCCAGATCCGGACAATATCACTTGCAGTCCCTACTGCACCCCTACCCGCAGGCAAATTTCCGCTAAAATTAGCAGCCTCACAGACACGCTGATTTGGGTTTGCCCAGTAGGAACTAGAGACATGTAACCCAGGCACTGCACCCAAGAGAGGTGCCTCCCATTCGCTATATTCCATACTGCAACTGGGAAGGAAAAAAGTTGATTTTTCAAGGGTACTCCAAAGGCAGCATCTCTAAAAATGTGTCAGCAGTACCTTTTGGTTTATCCGGAAGTGGTTAAAAACCTGAAGTATTTAAAACAGTAGCTATTTTTTGTTGATGTTTTGTGTTGCAGCTAAGAGCCATACCAGCAGAAAAGCTGAAGAGTTTTTGAAAATCTGAGTCATAAGCCACTGAAAAATGGTGTTTAAAATGAAAATGCTAGTTCGATTGCAACCATGGTCCTCCCAAGGCAATGGCATCATGTCGAAACCTGAAAGATCAAAACACCTATCGGTAACTAACGCTGTCCTGTTATTTCTAACTCTACAAAGGAGGCCAGACTACCAGCATTTCAAACCACTGAAAGCTTGCAGGAAAAACACAAGAAGTGACTGGAAATAGTTACAAAATAGAAGTCACGGGCTTGAGCAACCCTTTCAATAAGACAGCAAAGGGCAGTACTGTCTGCTGCAGTGAATTTAGCGTGTTCTGAGGGCCTGTTCCATTCTACACACACGGGACTGCCTGCCCAAAGCCTGTCCTTGCCAGTACTACAAAAGCAGAGTTTCTGCCCTGGGTGGGGAGGCAATTGCTCTGCCCGGCAGCTGAAGCACAGGAGTCGAATTCTCATTCCCAGCACTAAGGCCTTTAGCTTCGTGACCTCAGGGCCGTGCCTGCCATCCACAAGCTGCCGAGTGGGTGTCCCCGACCAAGCATCGGAGATCTCCGCGGAGCCCGGGACACCCGAGCGCAGGCTCCGTGCCCTCGTTCCCCATCCCCGCGGGGCGCTGGCACTGAGCGCGGGGCTGTCCCGCCGGTGCCTGCGGCTCGTCGGGCGCCCGGAGCCCCCGTCCAGGTCCGGATCGCCGCGCCCGACCTCCCGCGGCACCACGGCCGGCCTCGCCGCGCCCCAGCCCCTGCCGTGCCCTGCCGTGCTGTGCCGGGGGCGGGCCGGGCGGTGTTTGCCAGCATGGGAGGAGCCGGGCGGGCAGGGCGCCGGCAGGTCCGGCTGTCCCGCCGGGAGTGACTTTCGCTTTGCCGGAAGGTGCGGGACAGCGCTGGGCAGCGGCGGCACGGGGAAGGTGCGGGACAGCGGCGGCATGGCCCGGGAGCTCCTTCCCCTGCTCCTCGTAAGTGTCCGCCCCAGCGGGACAGCGGGCGGGCGGCGGGGCCAGCCCCGGCCGGGGCAGCGGGGCCGGGCGGGGACGAGAGGTGCGGGGACGAGGAGTGCGGCGCCGCCGGGCGAGGAGCGCTGCCCGGTTGCTGCTCGCCGCCGACCGTGACGAACTAATTACCGACATTTCAGTTAATGCGTTAGGCGATGTTTTAAGTGGAAAAAGCTCACCTTCAAGTTCAGGCTCTTCTGAGGGTGCTAAGTGAAGGGGAGTGCGTGTTGTGGAAGAGGGGACGGAAGAAAAGAGGGATGGATGCAGGTGGCTGTCTGGGACACCGGATCACTGGCCTCCATCCGCAGCTACCCATAGCGGCCGGGGATGCGGGCGAGGCAGGTGGAGCGACCCCGCACTGCCAGCACGGGGAGGTGCGGGACCTGCCCGGGCTAAAACCGGGCTCGGTGGGAGCCCACCTGCACTGCACCTCAGCGGATCCCTAAGACAGCGAGTCGGTAAAGCAGCATAAAAGCAAATACGTGTGGGGGAGGAGTTTGAACCCAATGATAGTGGCCCAGGAGAAGGTAGAGGAATAGTCCGAGCCTGGCGACAGAGCGTGCAGCATTTACTGGAAGCAATAGAGGCAGGGTCCTTCTCCTCTTTCCTGAACCATGCCCTGTGTACACAGTATGAGTCCTTGCAGCTTCTGAGAGCTTCGGTCTCGTGTCTCATTCTCGTCAGTAAAGTTAGTTTCACAAAGATCCATTCTTGAACGGCTGCTGTCAACAGGAAAAGTAAAGGAAGTGTGTCAGTGGCCAGCACAGGGATCTTCGCTGGTACAGGTGCATTACGCCAAAGAGCTGTAGTGGCAGGAACCTCCAGGGCAGGAGATCTAGGGAGACCTAGGGACGTGTGGATGCCCTGGCTCGACCTGCGCTCTGGTAGAGCTGCCCCGAGGCAGCCCTGCTCCCCCAGGCCCGGAGAGGGGGGGATGAGGCAGGTGGCAGTGAGCCCTGCTGCATAGCAGAGCCATCACCTGCCTGGAAGTGTGGATGCAGTCCACATTGCTTCCCCAGCCCCAATTCTCCCGTTTCAGAGACAACTCACTGGAGCTGACATTCGAAGTCTCTCCACAGTGAGGTTACATTGCTAACAAACGCAGTTTGTTTTGCGGTTTGTCAGGTTAAAATCAAGTCTTAATGTATAAACCACTCAAATTGTGATCTTATTTACTGCATAACAGGTAGTAAGTTATTTAAAGTGTTTCAGAGAGCTCTATCCATGCCGCTGCACAAATCATCAAAGCATAATTAAATACACAGGATTTTCATCTGCTGACAGAAGTGTGTATTACCTGTTCTTGTACAGGAGCAGCCAACTAGTGACAGAAATGTCAGTGTAGCTCAGCATGCTGGAACTATTCAGAATATATAATAAGATTAAAAATACTTTCTTTTATAACACTGCTCCAGAAAATATATAATATATGTTCTTCTTTTCCAATTGTTTCCTAATTGCAGTACACCATAGAAAGACTGTAGCATTCCTACGCAATTTCTATTTTTAAAAGTTATTTGTTTTAATTAGCGTGTTGTTTCACTACTTATAAAATAGTAAACCTGGTCAGAGTCTGGCATATTATTTTGGTTAAACCAGAACATGAAAACAGTTTGTTGAACGAGACCTCAATTTTGCGAGGAACTCCATGCTGCACTCAAGTAAAAGAAGTTTTTAGGGATAGTCATGCAAAAACAGCAATGGTCTATGCAGTTAGAAAACACCTGAGTTCTCCCTATAGAAAAAGCTACAAACATACGTACCACTGGGAGACACTCAGTTTAGAGACAAAGTTTAGGAGAAAACACTCTGGAATGAACATTTCCTCTAAAGAGAAGAGCTCAAATAATCCCTTTTTGCCAATGAGAGAAATTAATACCGGGGGTGAAAGTGAAAAAACCCTGTTTATTAACAAAGCAAGATACCCACAAGGCACAGGAAATAAAAAAAAAAAAATTGAACTTTACAAGCTCCCTCCCCCACCCAGCTGCATGACCAGGAGGCAAAGATGGCAGCTGCTCCCTTTGTCTCTGGGATGGGAAGAGTCCACACAGCAGCTCAGGCAAAAAGTAGATAGGAACCTGTTGGGCTTCTGGCTTTGGTGTGCTCCTCAGAGCAGGCAAAACTGCCGGGTTTTAGTGTCCTTTCTTTTGTTGGCTCAGTCTTTCCCGGGCTCCCAAGCAGCCGGGGCTCCCTGGACTGAAAAAAAAAAGCAAACCAAGACAGTTTGTGGGAAAAAAAACCAAAAAGCAAAAAGAAGGAACTGAAGGATCTCTGCTGGCATCCAGGGAAAAAGGTGGGGGAAAGAAAAAAACCAGCTTCTTGCCTAAGTAAGCAAAAAAACGAATCCAACAAAGACAACGAGCTAACAGTCCATGGCACTGCCCAAAGCACTCTGGAGAGCGAGCTTGAACCAAACCCGCGCTGCGTTCCCGGGCTGCGGCCCCATCCCCGGTTCACATTAGAGCTCCAGCAGCCATTTCGGGGCATACAGCAGACAATTAGGGAATAAAGGGTCATCATAAAACCACCCCAAGACAGCACTCTAAATGAGTAGGCCAGGGAGTGAACTGTTATCTAAATATTTAGTAATTATCTGATATGACTACAGAGCAGGCAGTTTTCTGGAAGTTCAGAAGACAGACCTTTGAAAACGGGCCCCCAGCCTTACTGCACTGAACTTTCTTCCTCATATCATGGAAAACTAATCCACACATTTACATGTACATGCATAAACAGCCATAAAATGATGGGATGACCCAAGACTCAAGTGAAAAGTACAAGGGCCCCAGTTCTGGAAACACGTCTGGGCATGTTTCCACAGTAACCACCTTTATCTTTGCAGTAACTCACTGAACAAAGAGAAAGTCATAAGAAAACCATATTGTGTTACAAAAATGAAAAGGGGAAGAGTTGCTAAATTTCTATCTGTCCAGCTCCAATTCATCCTTAGCCACAGCAAAGTGAGGTTAGAGCTGTTAATATCACTCCCAACTCTCCAAATTGTGCAGTATTTACTAGATGCTCACTAGTACAGTACTTCTAAAAACAAAACCCAGCAAAATAAACAATCATACAACTCCCAGCCCCAATATATTGTTGCAATTTGCATGTGAGTCAGCTGAGATGTGAAAGAGTAGCGGATTGAATTTGGACAGTGAGTGTTTTAAGATGCTGGACAGCAGCTGAGGCTATTTGCTCTCGCAGGCATTAAACACATGCATTTCCCTTGGAATTTAAGAAGCTCAGGATGCTTCTAGTTGCGGAGAAATACCAACTCCCATTGTTGGGCTTTAAAAAAATGGAACTGGATTCTTTTTGTTCTTTTTATAAAATATTTTAGAATGTGAAATACCATTTTTAGAGGTTATTTTGGTGCTAACTATGAGATTCAGCCTTGGTGGGAGAGAAAAAAAGAGCTGGAGGAAAAATTATACTGGAGGTTTTGGAAGCAGAAACTTCTTGTCATAGTGAAAGAACTGGAGTAAAGCATCCTCTCAAGATTACTCTTTGAGTGAGATTACTCTTTGAAAAGGCCATCCTGGTGGAGTTAATACAAGGGAGATTAATTACAGAGAAAAGCATATTAAAATGGAGCTAGTTCTAGCAACCCAACTTCCACGAGGCAAAAAAAAAGCAAGAAAAATCCCCCCTCCTCCTTTTTTAGCACTTAGAAAGCCCCTGATGAGCTCATGCACCTTGATCCATGTAACAAATGTGGAGTGGAAAAAAAAAGGGACACGTTCCGTGGTCATCAGCCTTCTCATTCATCAGCACTTGTGGATTAGAAATGGGAGAATGGCTTGCTAAAAATAAAATGTATTATAAAGATAACAGGAGAAAGCAGAGACCTTTTTTTTCTCAGGGTTAACATTGTAAAGTTTTAAAAAGTCCTGTATGCAAATTACATGTTCACACACTTTCAAAGTTGAGATTGCATACCTATGAGCCATGTCTTGCAGAAGCTTTTCAGTTGAAATAGACTGACATGTTATGAAGAATCCCCTGATAGAAGAAAAACTGGAGGTCTGAGAATCCCAAAATGACACAAGTATCCAAAGAAATTAAAGGTCTTGTCACTGTGCCCTGGAAATGCAGACAAAAACAGGTTTAATAGGTGTCCTTAGCAAATACCAGCTGGTGAAAGCATTTTGGAGCACTCTGTTGGAATGAAGGAGAGGGAGCAGATAGAAAACTCTTTTCATTGCCTGGAAAATGCAAATGGAGAGAAACCAGAAAATCTGGGCTCGTAAGATAATTTTTATGGGTTCTGCTAAGGGTAGATGTCCCCGACCGATTGATCTTATTCTGACTGACTGCTTAGTGCAATCTAAGTCTTGAGTTTAGATACGAAAACTATTTTTTTTAAGTTGAGAAAGTTAAAAGAGAGCCTCTGTGAGTCATTTTAGGCTGAAAACATACAGCCACTGCTTGAGTGTATGTGTCATAAAAAAGCACCTATCATCCCTGTCTGTATAAAAGCCCCTAAACTGCTTCCTTTCTGATATTAGTGTTTACTGTTCAGTGACAACAGAAAAAGCAACTAAGGTGTGCACAGGAAGCTAAATGACTCTTTTTTGGGTTTTTTTTTTCAGTACGACACACCAAAATCTGTAAATAGCAAGTGGATTGTTTTTAAGAGAGTGCAAATCCAGGAGGAGAAAAAAAGTTTGAAAAAATTAGGGTGTTCCTTTGGAAAAAAGTCTTCACAGTTTTATCATTATTCCTCCTACAGGAAGACGTTGTAAGACATCCCTACAAGCAGAACCAATGTAGGTGTTTGGCGCTGTTTAAGTGTCAAATTCTGAGAAGTGACCCCCACTTCTTGTAAGTGTACCAGGAAGTTCATCTCCGTGAGCAGGAGCAGAGGGCATCCATCTAAAAATGTTATGTTTCTGTAGCCCCTCATACCAGCATAGCTCATTTGTATAAAAGCATAAACAAGGGGCAGAAAGCTTTGTTCATGTGAGGGAACACGTGTCTCTGCACACACTATATTTGCAGACATTTGGTAAAATCAGCAAAGTTTAACTGATAATAGTAATTTAGAAATACGTTTCCTTCTTTGATTATATCCCATTTTCAACATGACTCTCTGGACATTTTCTTCATACTGCTTTAGGAAAAACCAAACCAGACTGGTCGTACATGTCTGACTACATTTTAATAATTATTTTTTAATTGGACTTTCTAATCCAGTGTTTAGTGAGACAGTTCTCCTAGGCAAAAGGAATACAAATCATACTAATTTGACACATCCATTTGAAAGCTTCTGTGAAGACTTTAATTTTCTAACATCATTACCCTGGGATTCAGAGGAGAGCACCCTGAAAGCTTTGGCAGCAAAGGGAGAGAGAGCACCAAACAGGGGAAGTGGTGGGCTGAGCATCCATACCCACAGTTCCTCAAGTGCTATTATGCTCTTCCAGCTGCTGGAGCTTCACCTCCGGGTACAAAGAAAGGCCTTTTTAATTTCGGTCTAGTAACTAATATTATATGCATTTTAAACAGATGGCTGCTAAAGAAATAAAATGCTTACCACTTTCTCACCTCTGAATAGACCAGAGGATCAAAAGAAGTGGCTATTCTAGAAGGCAATGGTCATATTGATTACCCCAGTTAATTAGCAACAGATAACGCTTCCTTCACTTGAGAGCCCAGTTTGATATCCAAAACGATTTTTCAGTAATTTAACATAAAGAGTTTTCCACATCTAACTGGAATTATGGTCAGCATCCATAGCTCCGTTTTATAGATATCTCATATTTAGCATGCATGCAGAGTAAATACAGGATTCCCCAGAAAATGTTGCTGGGAAAGCAGCAAACTGCACCAGATTTATCCTTTTCATTTTCCCCCCTTATTCCAAACTAGACAAAAAAAAAAAAAAAAAGAATGTTTGGTCTCTGGGCCACAGTGCTTTATTATTATCATGAAAAGAGGCAGGTCAGGGACCACTAGTAAAGCTCCTACTGACTAGTAACAGGAATAAAAACAAACAAACAAAAGACCCCAAGCACTGTGCAATTTAACTTGATAGTGCAAAGAAATTCAAAGCAATGGATCTACTGTAAATTAATTTGAAAGGAGAATGTCTGTAGTGGTAGGGTTCATGGCTTTAATACAGGCCCTCATACTCCATTAAATCTAAAGTAATGACTTTTAATAAACAGTTTTAATAAGGAAATGAATATCAATATGTTTAGTTATAGAGTAACACCATTAATGTAACTCTGCTAGTGCTAAAGTTCACCTATAGTCCTAAACAGTTTTTGTGTTTAATTTTTTGTTCTTCTCTCCAAGGTGGCTGCCTTAGTTATTGAAGCCCAGTGCAAAAATGATACTGAAGCTCTAATGACGTACAGTAGGAGGATCATTGCCAGGAGGGAAATTAACTGTAACAAGGATGAATACAGTTTAGATGCTCAGTGTTGCAAGAAATGTGGAAGTGGTGAGTATTATTGTAAGACTCTGTTGAGAAGTCATTAACAGCAGAATCACTTTGTGCTGGGATACTGAAGTGGCGTCAAGTGGTTTCCTGGATGCAGTGCTTCATTCTAGCTGTATCTTTTTTTGTTACAGGACAGAAGCCACTTCAAAAATATTTATTGAGCTCAGTGCACCAATAACTTCTCACTACAGACAGTAGTTCTCTCATAACATACTTGTTACAAAAGAGCCAAGAATTAATTTTAAAGAGGTTAAAAAAGTGAAAACATATGCTTTTGCCTACAAGATTCCGTACATTCATGGGTTTTCCAACTTATCATGTACAATTTTGGCTGGGGTATTCTCCTTCAGTATTAAATTGGAGGAAGAGTGGGGATAATCAAATGTTATGAATACTACATTCCTGAAGTGCATCTACACATGCACAGAGAATATAGATTCCGTATTTGGAATCAAAAAGTATTAGGAATTAAAAATGAAATTCTGATGTAAGTCTTAGAGCTGGTGGCTTCTCTCTAAATTATTGGTTTTCTGTCTCTACAGGTTTTGTTAAAAATGTCTCCTGCCCAACAGATAGTATCAAACACTGTGCTCCATGTGAGAAAGGAAAGGAATTCATGGATCACCCCAATGACTCGGACAAGTGTTGGAGATGCAAATCGTGTGATAGCAAATTTGGTATGTCTATAGAAATAGCAACTGCAGCAATGACTCTTCCTTCATACGGGATTTCACTGAAAACTCTCCACAATACCTGAATCGTGGTTAGCATGTAGATTCAAAACTTTTAGTGGTGGAACGGGAATGAATTAATGAGAAAGTAATAAGTTTATCCTCCAGTTCCCTTTCATCAAGCACAAAGTAGGAAGAAAAACAGTTGGTCCATTTTTTCTCCTTGTATCTGACTTTACTTAGCCAAAGTCCTTGCAAAGCAGACATTGTACAAACTGGTTAGGTCAAGGAAGACAAGTTCTCCCTCTTCTTCACCCTCTGTTTAAAGAGGGGTGTAAGAAGCAATGACAGTTTCTTTTGTAGTCTTTAATGTAATTGATAATATTATTAAAATATTATTACATAAATACAATGGCCTACCTACCCCAGTATTCTGCATTCAGCAGGGGAGGCAAGTGGTGCTATTTAGAGACAGCACAAACAAACCTGTCTGCTCTCTGTGGTCTGTTCCCTGCAGTCTATCAGCACCCACAGCTGTGGGAAAGGACATCAGAAGATCCATCCCTACCTAGTCATTTTAGTGTCTATTTATGAGCCCTTTGTTCATGAACCTGCTGGGTGACAGCAGAAATTCACTACCTGTTGCGTAAATACCCATCACAGATTTTTTTTTTTTTTTTTTTTTTTTTTTTTTAATCCATTAAACTTATCTCCTACCGGTTCCACCTGGTGTCCTGTAGATCTGCTCTTCTCGGATTTAGGGAATGATAGCTCTTCGTTCCTCATACCCAAAATCAAGTTTAGTGAGTGGAGAGACAGTTCTTAACTCCAATATGGTTGTACTCAGATCACCTGCTGGAATATCAATCTCTGGTGCTCTCCCCTCCCTTTAGGACCTCAATATGGATAGAAAACTTTCCTCTCATTTGCTACTATTATAAACATTTTTGCATGGGTGATTAAATTGGCTAGAGCGAAACAATTCAGTATTTTATACGTTGTCACAATTATTTAAACTGAAGGGAGGAAAAGGGTAATGGGATGGCTAGTCACAATATCACATGGACAATAATGCAGTTGAAGAGAAGTCAGAAGACTGACATCAGGCAAGAGGAAAATTACCACTGAAGGTCCATGTGAACCATTCTTGCAATCATTCATATGTGCTATTTTCATGAGTTGCTTCAGCATTGGTTTCACAGTAGGGCTTCATCAAATTTTGAAACATAAAGTGGTTTTGAATTACAGCGGGGCACTGAATTTAGTAACTCAAAAATTTGTTTTATTTTTATATGCCTATGAAAATAGCTTTCATAGTAGGTATATACAGTAATTTTTAATGCAGAAGGTTTTTTTCACAGATGGAGATAGCATCATTGTATACACCGAGGATAAGAGAAAATTAATTAATTTGTTTTGATTCTTAAGAAGAATACTTAACATGGATATGTTAGCTAAAAAGAGAGTGGAATTGGAGGTCTCAAGAAAAGGTAAAACTTGTTGTCTGTCAGGGAGTACAAAGAACCCGTCTCCATTATCAAGTGGGGAGATTGGCTGTGTGATCTTCTGAGCTTCGTTCTGGCTTTACACTTCTGAATGGGAAAAAGAAGTTGGGGTTTGGTAGTGCCGAATGAGTCCTCTTCTGGAGAGGACTTTGTTGCGTGATCAGTTTTCTGAGCTCTCGTCCAGCAGAGGTCTCTCTGACAGCTCCACATTCCCAGCGCTCCGGCAGCCCGGCTCCTCAGAAAAGCTGTGGATGCATTATAAAGTTAAGCCTCGCCAGTGCCGGCAGAGGTAGAGCTCGCAGCAAGTCTGAGGACAAGGACTTGAGGGCAGAAGTCTGCTTTTTCAAACTAATACACTTTAAGGAATTCATTTTTAGGTTTGGAGGTTGTGAAGGACTGTACCCCAGAAGAGGACACAAAATGTGCCTGTGTAAAGAACCATTTTTGCAATGGTTCTCTATCATGTTCAGTTTGCAGTCCATGTACCACGTAAGTTCATGCCTTCATCACTACATATGAAATTGTTAATATGTAATCACATTTTTTTCCAGCTGATTTCAAGACAGAGGCTAAGATAATCTATAACCTCAGGGAAAGCATACTAATTTTCCTTTGCACCTGAGCTGACTTAGTTCAGTCAACTCAATTTGCAGCCATGAAGGCTTTCCAAGGGCATACAGAAAAACTTATATATCCCCCGAGTCTGTATATGCTTTTCAAAAAGTGTAATAAAGCATCCGAGCTTTCCTGTTGTCCTTGTGTGATCTACTGTTATATTGAAAAATAATTTCGTACATTTTTCCACTGCCACAAATTTCCATGCCATTTTCATACCTATTAAATTCCAAACCCCAAGATCTTGATATATGAAATATTTTGCTGTTAAAACATGTTAGAAGATTTTGATTTGCTCTCTTCACAGTTCACAAAGAGAAAAAAAATCTCATCATAATTTCTGTTCATATTTTCTGCAGATGTGAAAGTGGTGTAATTGAAAAAGAATGTACTTCAACTTCAGACACTCTTTGTGGAACAAAAGGTACCATTTTAAAACATATCAAGGTCCAGCATGTGCTGTAGTTGGAGAGGCAATTGCAATTATCCTGTTCTACACGCTGGCCATAGTGATTCCTGACAGCTAAGGCCATTAGTCCTACTGGGCCCTGTACTGACCTGCAGAGTATGACTTTCCCTTGATCACTGTGCAGGTGTAGGAGCTGTTACTCTTTCTTAGGGGCAACTCATGATAGGTGTGTCTTTAACATATTTGGCTTTTATCGTTAGGAAACAACAGGAAGGATTTTAAAATCTGGCACAATCTTGTTTAAAATTTGGTGTGCTGCTACATTGCATTTCTTGAGTTAACTTTCACGTAAATTTTCCAATGTCCCAACAGAACCAGGAGTGCTGTCGTGGGCCATTGCTTTGGTAGTTCTGGTAGCACTACTAGCAACAGCTGGAGTTATAATAATAATCTGGCGTAAGTGATGCCCTATTACTTTTTCCTATTATACTCTGAATCAGATATTCAGTTGCTTACTCAGATACAATTTTATATTCTTGGAGTCCAAAGGTGAGATATCCTGCCCTGGATTTTAAAAACGCTTGTTTTGTTTCAGGCAAGAGAAAACAGAAGGGTCTTACAATCACCGAGAACCTAAATAAAGGAGTTTACAAACCAGAGCCTTATGTAAGTATTGTTGCTTCGATCATAAAAAAACTCAGCTTAATGCAAAGAACTTTTTTCCATTTAAATTACACTGGGACTCCCCAAACACTGTGTGACTCTCTTCTATGACATGAATGAAGTAAATTTCACCACAAGGACTCTTTTGGGAGAAGTAAGAGAAACCCTGTATTTCTTCTTCAGGACTGTTGGAATGCTTCCTAAGTCACATGACCAAGGTCAAAACTTCATAAATCATCAGGCCTCCACCAACCCAAGATACTCCTGTCCCCATGCATAATTTTAGGCAATAGCAGTTTTGAGGTGATTCCCCAAACTTAACCAAGTCGAAAGAGGTCTGTCTGGTCTGACTCTCTCACTCGTAAAACCAGAGTCACGGAGAAAACTAGAAGAAAATTAAAGTGTCATGAAATGTATTTATCCTCTTATACAAGGCTGGTGTTTTACAATACTTATTTCTACTTATTTCTCTCTTGCTTTTTTTTTCAGGAGTATGTACCTCTCATAGATACAGGTAAGAGACAAGTAATTTCTCAAAATTCAGTAGAAAGAAAAACCAGAGATATAGATACATAACTCCTAAACTAAGAAAAAAGAGTATTTTTGTGTAGAATTTGCCACTGTCCAGACCTGTCATTCCTGCACAAAAGCGAACACTTACTGAAGAAATACCAGTTCATGTAATGCTCATCAAGGCATTTAGTGGCATCATGGAAGCCTTGCCTCAGGAGGAATTTCTGTTTTATAGCAAGCAATTACTCATTTTCTACAAGTGAATTTCAGTTCTGCATGTGGGACAGACACTAGGAGATAGCAAACTGTGTTTCTATAATCATGGATAATTATGATAAGGGAGCAGTCCCACACGGAACAGTGGGATTGAAGATTCAAAAACCTACATTATGTTCAGGGGCAAATCCACAGGAGTGATGTATAACAGGAAAAGAATATAAGATCCAAGACTGTATCACAACAGAAGAGCTGTCCTGTTTCAGGACCCCTCCCAACACTATTTTGAGAAAAATGGGTACATGAGAGGTGACCGACCACGCTTTAATGATAGAGAAGGACAGAATAGGTTACAGAGGGAAATAATACTCTGTTTTAGGTGGTAGAAAGGAATATGGATAGCAAGCCTAAAACTTTGAAATACATAGCATTTGGTAGGAACATGTAAGAACAGATGTGCCATGTATTGTAAAAAATCACACATAAAACATACTGATTCATGAATACCTGGAACTTAATCTGGTTCGGATAGGAGAAGTACCAAATCTGAGTATAGGTGATAAAATCCAGTAAGATACAAATGCCAGGTGCATTCATTTCCTTTCATGCTCCTAGATGCTGACCTGAGCAGCCACATTGCTGGTATTGTGGCAGAGATGACACATGCAGAAGTCAAGACATTTGTTCGTCACCACCATGTATCAGAACCTGTCATAGACCAAATAATTCAGGATTATCCTGGTGATGCATCTGAACAGAAGATAAGGCTGCTTCGAGTCTGGTATCAAAGACATGGGATGAAGGGAGCCTATGGAACCCTAATAAGCAGCCTGAGAGAGTTAAAAATGTGTGCTGCAGCTGATAAAATTGAGGAAAAACTGAAGGCAGCTATTTCCAGCTCTCAGGAAGGGGGACAGTCTTATAATCGTGACACTGAAGAAAGCAAAACTTGCACTCATGAAGGTAGAAACCCTTATAATGATAGTGCTGAGCTAAGTAAATCCTGTACTGGTAGTTTGGAAGAGACATAGCATAGAGTAATTTGAAAATTATTTCTGAATGAGTATTTTTCTAATATAAACAACAAAGCTTTAAAATGGCAATTTAATTGGCAGTTCTGATTGAACTCAAGTAAGTTATTATACGCAAAAGTAATAATTACAAATTTTGTAGCAATATACTTTAAAAAAAGTTTTAGCCTTTTTTGGTAGTTAAAGACTAGAAGACGTTTTATGACTTGTTTACTACAAGGTGCAGTATAAGACTCCAGCTTGTAGGATCCATTACAAGAGGAAAGAAGTCGTCATTATTTGAAGAAAAGGTACTGTTTAAATGTATGGTCCTGCATTATTTAATTAATGCAAGGTTTTGCTTACATTAAAAATGCGGGATGTTCCTTTTTTTTGAAGGGAAAACTCCGGTGTTATGAGTCTACAAAGTGTACCAGGAAGAGTACTTGAAAAAAAAGTTAATTTCTTTACACCTGTTTAATTTGAAAAATAGGTGTTGCTGTGTAGATTCTACTCTGCTGCAAATACGATTTATGTCTTTTATAAAAGCACCTGTGTGTTTACTGAGTTTTGTATATGTTTGCAAGTTTTCTATACAAAAAGCTCCCAGTTCCATGTAAAAATTATTATCTTTGTTGTTCTCAGCAAAGTTTATAAGCCTCTTCTAATGTTAGAACCATTCAAAGAAATAGGAGCTGAAGGAGCACAATAAAACCATGATTTCTGGAAGGCAACCTGCAGAGTGTATGAAGCTTTTCAAATGCAGAAACTGATAAAATAAAAGCACCTTTGTCATTAAAAAAATTAAAATCTGCATAATACATGACTTCTGTTTTTCTTATCATGCAGTATATACATGTCTTGTTTAGGTTTGCTTTTACTCAGTTTAGCAAATCAGAAAAAAAGGAGAACATTCTCGTGAAAAAACACCTTACTTTTCTTCCATCACAAACTGCAGAGGGCTCAGCTCCATAATTCAAAGGACCAGTATAATGCTGGCAGCTTTACTGTGAGGCCTTTCCCTCTCATATACCATTTGTACAAATCTCACAAAGTCTTTCAATAGAAGGGGAGACTTTGCTGGAAAGGTTTTATTTTCCCAGGTCACACAGTAAGAAAGATGACTTTCTTTGGCTCTGTCATCAGTTCCCTAGAGAAAATCTCCAGCCAGTATCACGACTCAGCCAAAACAGGAAGAGACCTACCTGGGCTTGCTCCCACGTGCCAGTCAGTGTGTGGGTGTAGGGTCCCTAATGGAGTAGGGTCCCATGGCTGCCACCTGACCACAGGACCTGGAAAGGGCAAGGCAGGACTGGCCACAGGGTGCCAGAGGCTGGCAACCAACCACTGCCAATGCTGGGTGCCCATAGCCATGTGGAGTTCCTCCAAAATAGCACGTTGCTGGAAGTGAGATAAGTGGGAGGGCAGTACGTGGCCTTTGGAAACAGCTAGAAATCTGTGTATGGCATCAAGCAGGAACCTGAGAGGAAAGGCAGGACGTAGCTTTGAACTCACTGCATGTTTCATAGACTTGACGTGTTAAAGGTCTGAATGATACAGAGCACGTTTTGCCCAGGCCCAGTTTATGTTGTACAGCTCTTAAGCACCACCCATGCTAAGCACTCAGAAAAACCTTCCACCCCGCTTCATAGCCTCTAATCTAGCTGCATTTTCCAAGTGTCTAATTCATCATCTTGCCACTACTATATTGCCAAAATCCCCAGACTGCTGCTTTTTGAAGGAAAGCCTTCAGGTTGCCGCAGTCAGATGGTTTAATAGCCGTGGGCCAAACTTGTGCACGCATGGACTGATTAAGACCTGGCATTGTTTAAATGGCCTGTATCTGTGCTATCTGTGCACAGATCTGGCATGCTATGACAGTGTGTTGATCCTTGTCCTGTTTTGGCCAGGGTCCACACATATAAGAGAATAAAAAATCTGCCTTTCAGAAAAGCAGCACAGCAGTGGTGTTGGCTGTGCCATCTTTTGTAGGACTCAGTTGTGTAGAAGTTCAGCCAAGACAGGAAGGAATGAGGGAAGGAGAGCTCCATGCTCTCACAAGCCCTGGCAGATAGGCTGCTCCCTATACCACGTCCCATCCAGGAAGGCATGAATGTAGCTTAAAGGTGTGTTGGCAGGTGCTTGACTTCAACTTTGGCTTCCCTTGGCTTCTGGCTTTTTCTCTCCGAGTGAGGCATCTAACCAGCAGAAATGAAGGTAGTCCACCTTTCATGGTTTCGGTGGAGAAGTGACTATAACCAATCTGAACTACACTGATCTTAAAATGGAGCCACCAAACCTCATAAATTTGTGACAGTGAAATAGAATGATAATTTTGTCTTTCATCACACTGGAATTCCCCAACCTCAGTATAAAGAGGATGGTTAAAAAAAGTCCCTGAGCAATGAGTCACATTTTCTTTAGGAGAGGCCTGCAAGGCTGAACTCAGACTGCCATTAACTCTGGTGGTTAGCATACATCATAATTTTTTGTTCCTAACTGGAACACTGTGCATCAAATAGGAGGATTGATTACATTGTGCTGTTAGTTTCCCAAAGGAGTCTGTATGTGTCTACATTGGAGTCAGCAGTGCAGAGTAGAGCTGGATCAAGCTTAGAGTACCTAGACCAGGGACTGAAAGTGATTTAGTTCTGCTGACCTGCAGTAGCACACCCAGCTTTCCATCCTGTCTCTGATATAATTTTCAAACTAGGATGACACAAGGAAAAAAACCAAAGCCCAAACTCTCCTATTTCATGGAACTGCAGCATCAGAAAAGCAAGTTGTGAGGAGCCAATTCAGTTTGGATTTGCCTCAAGAATGGTCGTCAGAGGCACGTGGTAAAGGGTTTGCACATGTGTCCCGTCCAGGAGGCAGCTAGGAGAAGATGGAGGAAAGGCTTGTCTCTGGGGAGACTTTGCCTGGCAACCAGTTCATGTATCGCATAGGACAGGCAGCCAGCAGAGGAACACTGAAGGCACTGTACCTTCCAGAGACACTCTCCAATCAGATGGAAAAAGGTCTGCAATGGACTGCAGTGGGACATTGGGCTGGGCCAATGCTCTCCTGCCAGCAGGCAGACTTCTGGGAGGGGCCAGGGACATAAAAAGTAACTGCGTCGCTTTTCGAACTTGCTTTTTGAGTGTGGGCTTTTGGCTTGGGCCTTTTTTGAGACTGTGCTTTTGCTTTTGAGGCTTGGTGATTCGAGGGGCTTTCTGAGACTTGCTTTTCGAAACTTGCTTTTGAGTCAGGGCTTTTTGGGTCATACTCTTTTTGCCCTGGCCCCAGCCTGCCTTTTGGCTCTCCTGCCCTCGCTGGCTTTTGCTCGCCCTCACGTCTGTCCTGCCTCCCTGTGTCCCTGACCAGCGCCCTGCCTGCTTCATCTCTGCGTCCCTGTCCGAGCCCCCTGTGTCCAGCCCTGCCTGCCTCCAACCTTGCCCACCACCGAGATCCTCACTGTGACCCTGCCCAGGCTCTGGACCTCCTGCCCGAGCGCCCCTCACCTCGTGTCCGGCCGCCCATCGCCACAGGAGCTGTCCCCGGGCAGGCAGTGTGCACAGCCCCCGCTTCGTGGACATCGATGGCACTCCCTGACCTCTGGCGGTAACACCCTCTTTTCCTCTCTGTCTCCCCTCTTTTCCTCTCTCTCTCCCCATCCCCTATTCCTTTTCCATTCTCCTTCCTTCTTTTCTATCTTTTCCAGCTGTCTTTAGTAGGGTAACTCCTTTTTATTTTGTTTTTTTCATTGCCAATAAATGGTTCTCAGATACAGCGTTTGTCTCGTTTGGCCTTATTTCGTTCCTGACCATCCATTTTTAGAAGAACTCCTTGCAGTTTCCCTCAGTGGAACGCGGC
Source organism: Falcunculus frontatus (assembly GCA_013398115.1). NCBI lineage: Eukaryota > Metazoa > Chordata > Aves > Passeriformes > Falcunculus > Falcunculus frontatus. The sequence goes on from VZRV01009338.1 coordinate 567,732, forward strand.
ACAAGTGAAAACTGAAACTGAAACTCACACAGGGAATGACTTGTCACATTTTGACAAGCAGCTTACAAAGGAAAAGTCCTCTCTTCAGGAAGCCAAAACTTTGCAGAACATTTCAGTTTGTTATGCAAATAGTAAAACCAAAAAAATTATTTTAAAATACCTACAACAGAAGAACAGGAACATAGAAATAAAAGACCAGAGGGATGCTCTTACTTAAGTTCCCTGCAAAAGGAAAGTGACCACATGTGTGAGATGTTTGTTCAGAAGTTTCAAGGGCCGATTTGCTGTGCACACCCACACCAGCTGCTCATCCATGCTGCAAAATGTAGTGCAGTTCCAGCTGCTCTGCAAGCAAACCAAACACCTATGAGACAACAGAAACAAAATCAATATTACAGTGCGGTACCAGAAGAATACAGGAATAGTTAAAGATAGCTCCAGTACACAGGACTGCTACAATATGAAATAAATTATTTTCAAAGTTATTCTGCAGGCTGCCAGTTCTTGAAAAGATGTGGCTGAGAAATGAAGTGCTCAGTACAAAGAGTCTGAAATGTTTCTGCGCAGATAGCCTGACAAGCATATTAAAGTGTGAGAGAGCTCAGGCTTATTTCCTGTATGGAGGAGAGAAAAGGAAAACAACACCAACAAATTCGTGAGAAGAATAAGAGTATTGTGAAAAGCCTTGGAGATACACGGTTTTCTTGTTTTAAGGGAAGATACAACCTCAAAACTCACATCTCTCTCTTACTGTTTGTCAATACTTTGATTCTGGACTTCAAAGGGAAGCTTGCATTCCTGCTATCCCACTGCTAGCAAGAGCAAAAATACCCACCATGTGTATCTTGCCTCTAGTGCAGAGCTGCGGTTGAGAATTATGAGGGATGTGGGAACAATCACAAAACAACGTACAATCAGTGTTTTCTGAATAGCTTTTCAGTGGTTTTAGTTGAAATTCCCTTCCAAACTGAAAGCAAGATTTTTAAAGCTTTTGGAGTGCTAGAGAGCCCCTTCTCATCACTTTATACAGTGGTCTCTCGCTCCCCCAGTATGCCAGCAACTGTGACAAAGTGCAATTTATTTTCATCCTAGTGAGGAATCAGCAAAAAATGCCTGTGACCAAAGGGATGCTGGAAAAATAGGTCCTGAACAAATACAGGAGAGGAGTAAATGATGAAAAGCAATGGCAGAAGGAAGCCAAAGGCACAGACCTTGGAGAGACAGCACTGAGCATCCTACACCCCAGGGGCACGCAGGACACAGAGGTCACTGACCCTGCCTCCCATACATCTTCCCACAGTGATGTCCATATGACTGGCTCTCTGTAGGACAGGATAGATCTGCCTGTATGTGTGTCATTGGGATATGAACAAGAAACTGATGAAACAGAAGTACCCAGTTTCATTTCCTGCATATTTATCCTACAGTCAGTAATGGGATTGATAGATACTCCAGAATATCATTACCTGAAGATTTATGTTTCTTGATTTTTCCTAGTCCTTCCTTAAAACTACATGAAGATCCCTCTCCAGACTTATCTCTGGGAACATTTTATGATACTCCCCAAATTACTGTGAAGTACAGTGAGGCCCCTGGCATGCCACTCTCCATCCCTGCTGGGGCTGGAGACCAAGCTTTAGGACCAAGCTGGGGACCATCCCTGGCACCTGGCTCTGCTGGCTGGGGACCACGGCTGTCACTGCAGCTGGTGGGAAGGATGGCTGTGATCTGGGCTATCTCAAAGGGTCTTGAGGTTCAAGGTCTCTCTCTAACATATGAGGACGACACCTATTCCTGTACTTGGAGTGGGCAGGAGGGCAACTAACTTCATACCGGACAGTGTCCCCTCATTTATCCAAGAATGAATAGTGATAACTAAATTCAGTATTTTTAAACCTCCCAATCACATTTCTCCAAGACTTAAATTCCTTTAAACTTGTTTAAACTTTAAACAACCACGCTGGGCAGTGGGGGTTGTTTTTGGGGCTGGGGGTGGCAGGCAGAGGCTGCCCAGCCATTCGCGGGGCACACAGGCGCTGCCGGCTGTCCTTGCCTGTCCCCGCGGGCAGGTGGCAGCCTGTGTCCGCGCAGTCCCACGCGCGTCCCCTCCTTCCCTCCCCAGGCGCGCACTGGGCTGGCTCAGCGAGGACAGGACGCCTGAGAGAGCTCCCTCCCCCGGCTCCTTCCCGGCCCTCCGCCTGTCAGGATCTCGGGGATGAATTACTCCCACGGGAAACCAGCTCGCACACGAAGCGAGCCGCAGACGGGCTTGTCAAGGGCAGGAAGCCTTTCTCTGGCAGAGCTGAGCCTGTCATTGTGCTGAGACAGTGCCAGCTCTGATTTTGCTTGGGATCCCTCAATTCATGTTCCACAAGACTTAAAATGACACCTACAATGTCATAAAAACGCTGTGTGACAGGTTTTGCGACACTCCTCAGGTCTGAGGATGAGCACAGCCTGACTCCCTTCAACCAGCCTCAGGATCAGGCGGCTCAAGGAAGTCCCACGCTCCAACACCAAACTCTGCTGCAGCTCAGCAGATCACTTGGCATTACTAGTTTTAAATTTAATACCACATGGAAAAATGGTGTCATAACACATCCAGGCTGCAAACTGAGCTCTCTGAAATCTGGAATTGGCACCATGACTGAAGTACGTGCTGCAGTACCTGTGCCAACATGAATGTGCACTGCCTTAATAAATATTAGCAAATAAATCAGTTGAGACCTAGATTTTCACTTTGATTCTTACTTACACAACTGCTGAAATACAATCAAAGGCAGGTGTTAGCAGTGCCTGTGAAAGTCTAGGAGAGACAGGATGGCTGTCCTAAAGTTTGGCCCTCTGAAGGGTAGTCTTTGTATCACCATAATCAAGTGAAAAAGCAACTGGTGAAGCTGAGGGAGGAGAAGGAGTGGGTGGTAACAGTTTAGAGGCTTTCTGGAGGAACTGGCTTATGGATAATACCCTTAATTACTGCAACATGCTATTGTAAATGGTCACGTCTTCTTTCATTTCCAGGTTCATAAGTTAGCCTATCATTTTAAATAACTATACATTAAATGCAGTCTTGACTTCTGTTCTAGCTACAGAAATGTTTGGAATAACCACCTCAGGAAATTTGTTGCCAAGATTTTTTATTATCTTACAAAATCTATGGCTGTTGCTTCCATTAGAAAAACTGGAACAACTATGAGTGCTTGAAAATGCATAATCCTGTACCAGGAAACATCAGACAGAGGTTGCAAAGTACTCCATGTATTGTGCTTTTTTATGTCAGGTCTATTTATGCATCTTTGGGAAACAGCAAACCAGCAAGGACACGTGCAAGGTACACAGCTCCTTTACCGAGATGTCTTTCCTGAGTAAGCACCTTCTTGTAGGAGCTTTATTCAGATCTCCCTGCAGCACTCAAAAGCCTCTCTCTGACGTCAGACACACTGGTATAAGGAACCCACAGAGTAGAGAGCAGTCCATAAAGATGCTATAAGGAAAGCAATGAGCAACGTTACCCAATGGCACCCAAATCATAATAATAGGTTGCATGGACAGGTACTCACAGGCCGCCTTTAGGGATCCCAGGGCAAGCAGTCTGATGGGCAGTTACACTAAAAAGTTCTTCCAAGGATTCCTGAGCTGTGGCCCCACTGCAAGGTCCCTGGGGCCAATGACTGCAGTTCAGTTACCTTTATCAGGTGACCCAGGGAATACACACTGTAGGGAACAGCAACATGCCTAGAAAACTCATGGGGTTATATGTGCTCTTATCACTGCTTGCCTTTACAACTGTAAGGCTATTAACCTGCTGTCAGTGCAACTTTTTAAGGTCTCATCCTATTTGTAAGTGAGAACAGATGAGTAAACTAATGAGCTGGAATATGGGGGCTGGAAACAAGATAAAAGATCTGTTCTCCTTAAGTCAGCAGTCTACCAGAGACAAGCTCCATCCTCCCTCAGCCAAAGACATTTCTACATAATCACAATAAAAGTGTACAGATCTTCCAGGAAATGCCATTTTCAGCATCCCCTAACTCATCCAGCTAAAAACCAACCATCAACAGAACATGTGAAAACATTTCTCATGAAGAAATACTGTTCTCCTACTTTTTTCTCTCAGCTGTGGATGTATTTCAAAGGAAGATAGCCATGTATTGATTTTCTTCCTTAAATTCAGGAAATGGTTCTTCCAAATGTAACTAATTCAAATTAAATCAATACGTTATGTTTGGACAGCAACCAGCTCCAGAAAATTTTAGCAAAGCAAAAATTTTAGCAAAAGAAGCAAAGAAGCTGTAAGTAGTTCAAAATAGGACTTCAAGTGCTATCCTGCTCTACTTGGTTTCAAATTAGCACTTAGGATTGAAGAGACAAGCTATTATGACTAGAAAGCAAGGAGATTTTTTCTTTTCTAGGCAGCATTCCACCTGAGGGTCTAATCAGTCATCAGTTTGCACTCATTACTTAACAAATCTGGGCAGACTTACAGAAAACCTTAGTACAGGTAAGTCCACAGGGCCATCCATGACAAAGTCAAAAAGAAAAGCAGACTTTTAAAACCTAAAAATACTAGAACAGCACTCTTGGAGATAAAAGCACTACTTAAAATGCAATGATGTCTACCTTTTTGGTGTCTTGACACACTATCAAACACAGAAATGCAAGTTCTTCCTCCTTCTTCGGCTCTAACCCCACACTATTTGGTGCTGGAGATGTCAACATTGACACAAACTGTAGCAGAATTTGGCTGGAATACCCTTCTCTGCTCTGGAGCAGAAAATTTCAGGCAAGTCGCCCACCTTCCAGAGCATAAGTCTGGGCTATTTGAGGACATCTCTTTCCTCATCACTCTCACTGAGCCTGTTCCACTATGTGCTCATTGCTGTGTAAGTTTGAGATGGGTTCTCTCTGTGCCAGGGTATCCTAAGTGATTAGGTTAGCCACATCAGTTATCTGGTGGGCCACATGTCGTGGGAAAGGCAGTCAAGGATCATCATTTGTGAACCCAACAAATGCACAGGGGCTCAGCACTGAGAACTCACTTGTTGACACTGGCATCTACTGAGACATTAGATACCTAAGCTTTTCTGTGGAACTAATTTGGGTTCGATTGCAGGAGTTAGCAGGAATAAAATACATGCTGTGAAGACAGCGTTACACTGTAAAGTTTTTTACTTAGTCGCACTACACTGTCCTTTGGGATTTTTCTTTTGTATTGTTCTTTTTTCCTAATAAGGTGCCTGGGACTTTCTTCTTTGAGAACACAGTTCTGTCTATAATATCAAACAGGAAATTAATTCTTCCAGCTAAGGTGAAACCCAGGAATTTTTCCTGTTGAACAATGGACTCCAGAGAGAGTTCCTATTTAGATAAGAAAGGGCTGGAAATTCCAGCCACCTTAAAATAGATGAACAAAAGTCCTTCTGCTCCAAAAGCCACTGGCACTTTCTGAGGCTCATAAGGTCATTTATGCCAGTCCTTTGCCCTGCCAGTCCTTTGTAATGAGGAAATGTTAACTAAATGTTTTTGTCCTGTCTCAGAGATGGAGACTCCAAAACTCCCCATATTGATATTTCACAACCTCTACTCTTCAAAACTGTGTCTTAATATCAAAATGAACTCTTGGTGTATTTCCAGCCCTGCCATACTCACTACAACATGGAGAAGAGATTGTTCCCACCCTTTTAACAGCAGCCTTTTGGATATTTGGATATCATTGTCATGCTTTTTGGCTCTCCTATTTTTTTTTTCTTGCACCTTTAGGTTACACAGCACCAGTTTGTTCAGCCTTTCTTTGAGGGGCATGTCTTGTTCACAATAACAAGCACACAAAAATGAAAGGAACATTGTTTTTCTCTTTTTTTGCATGATGACATTAGCATGATTAAGCATGCTGGTTCAGTTACCCTTGAATTTCCCTATGATTGTCTAACTCTGAAACTTACTAATTAGTCTCCAAAGCAAGAGTGTACTTTTAGATGTATACACTTCTGTGTACATTCCAATCCACAGTTCAACAAATAGGGACTTCTGACTTGCTCTCACAAGGCAGTAGGTATGCTTAGGGATTTACAGTGTCTAATCCAGGATTCTTTTTGAAAATCTTATGCTCAATTATTTCAGTCTAATTCTGCTAAATATCCTCTATTCATTGACACCTCAGCAAAAGAAGTAGAAATGACGCAGTTAGTGTTTTAGTTCCACAAATGCTTGGCATAAATATAACATCTGAAATGAATTTCCTTGGCTCATAACCAGGCACGCTTAGCAAGTGTGAAGGTATTTTACACAGGACCAAATCTGCTGTCACAACCAGACCTTGGCTTATTCTGGCTCATTTTTAACATATCCTTTGTGGGAAGTCCCGTGGAGTTGGGCTCTGTACAAAAATATTGGATATTATGATGCTTTAGATTTCATTTCCAGGGAAAATGTTGCTTTCATCAGGATGAAGTCTGTATTCACCTAGTTTAGAGAAATAATCTAAAAGAACTCTGTGTATCTGTTTCCTTTATTCTGCTGTTATGCTAAGGGTCTGCTGAGGAATTCTCTCTTTCCTGCCACATCCTTACTGTAACAAGGCCACAAATATGTATAAATGGATGATTTTCTGTTACTGTGTCAGGTCTTAAGTACATTTCTTGACTTTCTATGGGATCATTGAATCACTGGAAATGTTAGGAGTTATCAGCTCAAAATTACAAGGAAAGTACTTTAACATTTTATGCTAACCAGAGACCTTTAACCCCTGCCCTTTGCCATCACGGCTTTGCTGCTTTACCCATCTTTTCACTATTTAGTTACAAGATACAGCCAGACCAGTACCAGGAATTGTGACCTGTCAAAAATTAGCCCTTTCCTGGAATTAGTCTTTAAAATTTAATTTCAACATAACTCTTATGCTCTTTGTGATTGTAGCTCTTTCTGAATCATTGTAATGGTTTTCTGAATCATTATAATTAATCAACTCCTTCCCCACTGTTGGGACATTGCAGGCAGCCAAAGAAGGTGCTGACTTTTAAGACAGGGCTCTTGGTGCATCCTACCTCGGCTGCTGCCCCCACAGGCAGCCAACACACCATGCTCCATCACACATCGTTGTTCTGCAGCAGCAGCACAGTGACGGGAGCTGTAGACAATAACAGTGAGTGAGACAGAAGAACAGATGAAATAAATACAAATATCTTCAGATTCAGAATTAAGGCTTTCTCTTGAATATCAGTAGCAAATGGTCAACCTCCTAGGAAACAACACCTTCCCTAAATACACAGATTCAGGTACTCTCTCAGAGAAGGTTTTAGGATGCGTGCGGATAGGAACTTCATCAAGAGCACTGCTCAATGCCAGAGGAAATTCTTTTTAAAATACCTTTTCACTAAAATAAGATCTGAAATTAAATTCGATAATTGGATATCAATAATACTAAACGCATTAAACCAAGCAAGACAAATAGATATTTCTGTCCCTAATTCAAAGGCATAACTTTATATATAAATATATAATGGGTTATGAGAACACATGCAATTATCTAGATGAACAAAACACTGAAGAATACTGAGAAACAGGCATCATGTGCCCTAAATCTCACATATCCACGTGTCCTGAACGCCATTCATTACTGATGAGATTCCTTTCACTCCAGGGGTTGTCAGCATCACTGGTGTATGTATTACACAACTAAGATCCTACAGATGTAATTATTTTGTTCACTGTATCCATCACTACCCCTGAAGAAGACCAGTTGTTAGATGACAATGGTGAATCAGTTTATTACCAGTATAACTTTTGATTCCAAATAACTTTTGGAGCTCAAGCCTAGGCAGGGGTCTAATCATCCATTTGGATTTACATGACTTACCAGCTTGGAGGGAGGCTCTGTGACCCAGGCTGTGCACTGGCTCCTTTGGCACCTTTCCCTACACAAGCAGTCAGGGATTGCTGCATTCTGATGAAGTGAGAAGGAAAAGAAAAAGAAATATGGAAAATGTTTAACTGAAAGCCTACTTGAACGCAAATAAAGTAAACAGCATGTGCCACAGTGACAGATAAATGTTTGGAAGAACACAATGCTAGAAGGCTGCCAGCGGTCACTTAGCTGAAACTGCTCCAGGATCTGGAACATCAGTCACAATGTTTACCATGAGCCAAAACACAGCTCAGCTCAGCAAACCAGGCAAGCACGGAACACAACCAGCATCTAAAAAGTCATTCTGAGGCCTCACAGGTTTGCTGCAGTTTGAGATATGGCCGTGTCTGACACCAGTTCATCTCAGAAGCCTCTCTGCACTCTCACTAACCTGCCAAAGATCTACATTTGTAGCAGCATTTGAATATCCATGTTAAAATATACCAAGCACTACTTGCAAATGCACTGTAATTGCAGACATATAGATATTGCATGTAAAGGACAAAATATGACATAATTTTAGAGGCCGCAGTGGTACAGATGTTCAGAATATGAGCAACAGATGTCAAAATTCATTTTCTCCTTCTAAAAATCTGATTTTCCATCTGTGCATCTGTTTCTTTTGATTATGTCAGATAACAAAAAGCTACTGGCACCTCCAGAATGAAAGCAACAAAGACAATGGTGCATCACAGATAAGAACACCTCCACTGGTACCACAACACCAACCTAATGCCTTCCTGCCTCCCCCAGGGAATAGCAGCACTGCTGACAGCCAGGCAGGCAGACAGACAGCAGGTTTCTCTGTGGGTATTCAAAATTGCATTATCATAGGGCAGATACAGGATAGATTGTAGGGAGACAGCCCAAATAAATAGGAAGAGCTGTAAATACATGGTTAGGAACCCAAACGGCAATCACAGCTGATTGCATATAAGATGCACACGGGAACCTAAGATGAAGCAGGAGAGGACCTGGCCAGAAACCAAGCTGAGAAGAAGACAGATATGGTAATATGGAGACTGTATGGGAAGAAAACCATAGGTAAGTAGGTAAACTATTTCTATTTTTAAAAAGTATCTGTAAATAAAAGGAAGAAGATAAGGGATGCTACTGAAGCACAAAACAACAGGTCTTATGGCTGACTGTATATTTGTTTGACATTTTTCTGCCTTGGCCTGACCAATGTCTACGTAAGGTGTTTCCCGTGCCATTGCTGTAGGTAACACACCTACACACAGCTAATTTTGGTTATGTAGCTACAGTCAAAGAAAGATCTTTCATGTTGACAACTGGCACTAATCAAGCCTAGGCCTATTGGAAGACTCCCTTGGAAATTAACAGATTGAATTTTCCTTACATTTAGGTGGCTGACATAACTCATTCATTTCTATAGAATTATTTTTTTCATTTCTACCAGTGTAAGTGATACTGGAATTGCAACAGGATGATGTCTCCTTACCACAGGACTCAGACCAGACCTTCCAGACAGCTGGTCTGGAAAGCTGCCTGTCACATTGTGCAATGGCTGCAGAAACTTTCAGTTCCATCCATGAGTGGAAAGAATCAAAAGAGAGAACTGAAGAAGAGTCGGGTTTTGAGATGTGTAGGAAAAAGCCCAAACCAAGGGCTATGATGTGTTGCATTATGGTACAACACAGTAAAAGGACTTCCTGTTACCTAATGTACAAGAAGAAAGGAAAAGGAACTATAATACGTACAGGTTCGACACTTAACGAGATGTTGATCCAAAATAATTCCAGGACCTAAATTTAGACAGAAAGCTGTAGTCTGATCTTGTTTTAATTAACTGGATAAATGTTAATATTCAGGTTTGCCATTTTCAAGTTTAAAAAATAAAATAACATCAATATTTTACTGTTTTTCAGAAAGCTAGACTGTTTCAACAGCTGCAGCCATGCCACTTCAAGTGCAAGATAAAACTTTTGCATGACAAACAAACAATGTGACAGTGACTCCACATAAGCTGCATCTGCAAAAATTTCATTTTCCTGCTTCACTGTTAAATGAAGGTGTCAAAAATAATAGCCAAACTGTATAAATGGCCACATACCTTTCTTCCCATCTATCACCTCCTATTCTTAAACTCTTAAAGGTATCTCTTTTCTTGGGTTGTACTTTAATTTCTGTCATGGCCTCTAGCATCTCCAGTGTTGAGGACAGAAATACACCAGAATATCTCAACTTTTTTGGTCAGCCTATTTCCACAAGAAGCTTGAATCTGCTTCCATTACAAAAAAAAAATTGTTTTGTTGCACACACACAGACTGGGTGTGCAAGGCACAGACTGTCAGTGTGGTGCTCCTTGAAAGCAGTGGAGCTAGTGTTCAGGCACGCTGCACCACCTCAGTGAAGTGTGTGCATGCTTGGGGAGGACACCAGCAAGGAACAGGTTGCCACTGCCAGAATATTTTGTGCAACCTACTGCCAGCCAGCTTCTTCCTCAGGTGTAACCTGAGAGCACACAGATACTCAGCCAAAGAACTGTTCTGGCATGAGAAACAGCTTTTACCTGGGCACCTTGATCTTCTCAGCCCCTCCTGTCTGATATTTATCCATCCTTTTCTAGCTGGGAAACCACCATGTGCACTCCAGGATGACAGGCAGAGAGACAGTTCCCAGCTTTTTTCCCATAACTTGCTAATGTGTTCCTAGGGCAAACAGGAAGAAAAACACTGGATGCTTTGCCCGGTCTTGAGGGCAGCTGCTTCTCACCTGGCAGAGGTGCATTCTTGCCAAGGATCCTGTTCTGCACAGAAACTTTCCACTGATCACGCAAGACTGACCCTGGAAGAAGAGGAATTTTATCAATCTTTCCTTGAGGTTCTTCATTTTCTCTCCTCTGTCCCAGGTACATTCTAGGACAGTGACAGGGACAGAAAACTTGTGAGCTTTGTAGAAGTGTATTTTCTTCCAAACCCACAGCTCTTCTGTCCTAATTAGCAGGAGGGATCAGAAATCCTGCCTTTCAGGACACATTGCTTCCAGCACTTGATTCCTGACATGGCATCCACCCTTACCAAGGGAAACAGCCCGCATGTCAAGCACGTTTGGGAAGAATTTCTAGATATTTCCTTTTCCACCATGGCAAATCTAGGGTGTCTCTTTGCTCTCTTCCCTCAAGGAAAGGCAGTGACCCTCTGTGTCTGGAAATTCACCATGACATACACCACAATGCATCTAACAAAAAACACTTCAGAAAAAGAGCTTATTCCCAGTACTGTTGTCCAGAGTGAGTTTGCTGGGGAAGAAAAAGTAAGCTGTTTCCACAGTGTCGTAACTGTTTTGTTTCCTGACTTCTTAATGCAGACCTCGTAAAACTGCTTTACTAAGTAGGAACAACAAGGCTAATACCGGTGAGAAGAAAAATCCAAGATATGTGTGTGAAGCAGCTGAAGTTTATGGTATCAACTGAAATATGGACAGAGAAAGCATGCTGGGATCAGAGATGGGAGAAAATGAGTGGAGTGAACAGCAAAAGATGCCTGGTTGTGTCATGTTTCTGTGTCAGTAGCTAACAGAGATGATATAGAAATGGATATGCCACTGCAGGAAGGAGAATTGGCAATACCCCTTGGCTGGGACAAGGCCAGAGTATGTAGACCTCTCTGCCATTCTGATGAACAGCTCCAGGATGCTCTGTGTTCTCATTTTGCCAACAATGTGCAGAGTGTTCACCCATTAAGCAGCAGCACCAGACATGCTTATTCTGCTTTCCGTATCTTCCCCTGTGATTCTTTCATGACCGGGGAAGATATGGATTTCAGCCCAAGCTCCACCACAGCTCATCTGACTCAACTCATCTTCCTCTTCCTTAAAAGATGCAAGAACAATCTTCTGCCTCTGTCCCTTAAAAAAACAAACATCTGGTCAGTCTAACCAGAGCTAGCTAAGTCCCTCCATGTCCCCACTCCACCACTTCTCACTTCCCCTCCCGGAACGAGGTTTTATAATTGTCTCTGTTCCACAGTGCTGGTGCTAAAGGCTCTTCCACCCTCAGATATTCCACTTGATATGACCAAAAAGGAAAGAGAAGAACATGTTTCACGTGGACTCAGTGTACGAAAATCTCGTGATCTGTCTCTTCCTCTGAACTTGGCATGGCATAGTGCCTGCAGTTTCCAGGAGTGTTTACACGGAAGTGGTTTGCTTTTGTCCGGCTGCTTACTTGTCATTTGCTTCTTCTGTTTGTCTTTTTTCCCCACTCTAGATTCTCATCCTAAGCAAAAGTTTTATTGCAGTGGTGGGCAAATCCTTTTCTGGCCACTATAAAACCATGCACGTGCTGCAACCCCTTCCTCCCTAGTCCAGGCTCTCTTAAAGTCAGGTGCAAATACAAACATTAACACTGGGAGAAAGTGTCATCTCGAAGTTACAGGAAGTTACGGTTTTTGCTTGCTTTTGTTTGGTGGGTTTTTTGGGGTTTTTTTTGTTTGGTTGGGGTTTTTTAACTGACCTTGCATGAGGACATTCAAAATCAGGGAACAGTTGCTTTACTTCCTCCCACTACATGCCAAGCAAGACTTCTCATTTCATGTCCTTGCAGGGTGTGCCAGCTCCCTGTCCCAGGATACCATGCACCTAGAGATACCAGCAGAGCCCCTGGCACAGCACGAAGGTGCTGGCACCAGCCTGGCACTGCCACACCCAGACAGCTCTGGCTCAGTGGCTCAGGAAGCGGCTGCCAGCAGAACTGATGCCATTTCCAAGTCCCGCTGGCTTTCCTTGCCCTCTGGGCTGGCACTGTCCTCCCACCAGAAATGGGGGTACCGACGCCTCCCCAAGGTCACAGACCAAAGCTCTGTGCCTGAAAGCAGAGTTTCTCACCTCACACACCCAGAGGGACTGTGGGTGGCAATGGGGCAGGGGACCTACACCTGTACACAGAACATAGAAGAACAAAACTAGAGATCATTGAAAAAACCATCAAATTTGGCAACTACAGAAGTAATTAATTATACGCAAAATTTAATCTGATCTGTAGTTTGAGCTCTTAGTGAAATTACTAAGATTTTTCCAGCAGTCAAGGGTAGAAGTAAGCCCAAAACCAATTCAGTTTTCAAGATTCAAAGGAATCTAAATTCTCAGCTGGTTAAGTGGGAGAAGGGCTGAATTCTATATATCCACACTGATGAGCAAGAAAACTTGCTGCTCACATTGCTTAAACCTGTGTGCTGGCACCTATCTAAATCATTAGAATCTAAATATAAATTTTTCCTCCGGCCACTGATGAGAACATTCTAGTTCTCAACAAGAAGTCTCAACAGATCAAACCCAATGATCCGTATAAAAGTTGCAACAAGCAGTCACTAGGGCTTGGACTTTCATAATGTAGAGATGTTTCCCTACATCAGAGACTCCTTAACAACTTCTGGTAGCATATTAAAGCCAGAATGTTTTGTTGACTAACGTAGCAATTAATCTTCTGTGCTGCTTCTTTTTCTCATAAGAGAGAACTCTCTTAAGAATTAAGAAGAGTCTCTGAGGAAGGAAAAATCAAACCAAGTAAACAACAAAAAGCCAAAACATAATCCTTGTTACAAAGTTAGTCCCATCCAAAACTCTGTGTCTGGTTATTGGTAATAGGAAAACTATTAGAACATTTGGTCAAAAGTCAGGGGGTCAGTCAGTCAGCAGAGGTTACTCGGGAACTTTGCCACAGCAAATTAATAGATTCAAATGGAAACATGACTGGAAAGTACAGTTATTATCTCAAATAAAATCACCTGACCAGGAAGTCTCACCTGAAAAATAAGTGTTCTGCACTCTGAAACAGCCAGCCAGGCGAGTCTGATCTTGCATACACTGAACTCAGTGGGAACACATGCAGTAGGTTCCCTGGAAGTAGATCAAGTCTACCTTGACTAATTATAATTAAAAATAAAACCTTTTTAATGAATAATCATTGTTTGAATAGGATGCATTAAATGTTACTAATTTTCAAAAAACATCCAAAAGCCTGTAGAAAAGAAATTTTTATCTCCCCTCATCAAAATCAAAAAAAATCCCAATTTGGCATCAGTGAGGATTCCCTTGGTGCTGACCGCTTGGAGCATAGCCGTAGTGGAGGGAAGTCCATTTGCACAAGAGACAATACCATGAAATGCCCAGGTTTACTTCTGAACCATAAATCAGTCACCACTTACATAAACTCCCAATTTTACTGGGCTGCAGCAAATTGTCCTCCAGCTCCCAGAAGAAATGACTGGGGCTTGCACAGCCCACAGCTCGCTGAGCCTTAGGTTTTGTACTGCACCCCTGAGAGGCACAGCCCAGAACTTCACCTTTAGACCTTCCTGAAGCTGTTGTGCAGCCAACATCAGTTAAGTGTCTGCAGATCTCCTGCAGGTAACAGGGTGCCCGTACTTGGCAAGGTCCTTAAACTTGCATACTTTTCTCTTCAAAATTCTGTCTCAGCAAGTTGCTCTGGACATAGCATTCAAATTATAAAAAGAACCACAAGTATTTTCTTCAAAGATCCCCTTAATGCCATCTAACTCAGCTGGCAACAACATCAGTAACGTTACATAAGGGTGATGAACCTGACTATTTGCCAACAGAAAATTCATTAAACATTAGTTGTTCTGACACCAAATGGTGAAACTTCTCCTCAATTTCTATTCAGCCTCTCTGAAGAGAATCTGTCTGTGGTCTGGGCAGGTGTTTTTCCTGGTCCATGGAGCTCTCCGTGGATCTGTTGTGCATATAAATGCACATTTACAAGACGAGGAACTATAGACCATATGGTAGAGAAGCAAACAGATACTACTAAGTCCCTCAAAAGATTTGTGGAATAAGAAACAATTTCTATGTGTCACATTGCCTTTTCAATTACTGCCATCGGAATTCTAATAAGTGTTTAATTTTTACTAATGTCATGCAAATCTAGCAACACAGAGGATAGGAAACAGTTATGAAGACAAGCCAGTAGAGTCTTATGGATTCAGAGTTGTCCCAAGGGCTAGGCCAGAGTTATATAAAAGGATTTAGATTGGCTTTTTCCACTTCACCCAAATTAAATCCAGCCAAATACCAGTAACATACTCTTTAATCTCAAAGGAAAACATCAAGAAATAAGGAAAAACAGACATTCAGAATGACTGTGCTTACACTGTTCCTGAAGGAACTGATCCTGTGGCTGCATTCCTGAAGCAAGGGCTTCTGGGGATGAAGAAATTCCATGAAGTGACCTTTAGATTCTTGATTTCTGGAGAGATATAGAGGGAAAAGTCAGAGGACTCTTCCAACACCAGCTTTCCTCTTCTTTACAGCAACAAAGGTTTAAGGGCTCCTGCTCTCCTGCAGATGAGAGTTCTGCAGTACTTGGAGGCCTCCCCAGAAGCAGAACGACAGAATACCCTGTGCCATTTGAATGGCACCTGCTCCTACAGCCCACAGCAGTGACTTACTCAAGAGGTTTATGGCGTGGACAACTATGCCACTGCCACAAGGAGGCAGCTCACAGAGGTCACTGCATGCCTTGGTGGAGGAAAACTATCCATGGTTGGCTGTGCATGGACTAGAGAATCCCCCAGCACCACTCCCTCGGCTCCACTCTGCCTCCCTTTCCTGCCATCACAGGGCAGTAAAACAGCCAAGTTCAACCCAAAGTTCCCTGTGATCACTCTGACAGTGTGTGGAAGTCAGTCTTTCATGCTGCTGCCTCCTTTTCCCAGTGGCTTTGCACGCTCTGGCCAACCTCAAGCAAATCTGACAACAGGATACCAGTCACAGAAAGGGTGTTCTCCATCTTGCAGAAAAACAGATGAGGAGTAGACAGATTTCATAGTGAAGAAAGGGCTACAGGGGGGTTGCCACTTAGATTAGACATTGAGGAATCCAGGCACAAGCCATGACTCCACAAGACCAGCATGCCATTAACTCTGTGCTTGTGCAACATTTTGTCAGTCATGCCCACATGAACATGAACACTCAATCCTTTGGATATTAATCTGGGAAACTGGGTGTGTCATCAGTACAGGAAGTCAAAAGCAGTTCTTAACTGCACCGTGTTTTCACACATGGAGAAACTTGCTGTCCTTAAGACTGTTATGCCACCATAAGGTTTGCTTGAAGGCAGCCAGAGGCTGGGTAGGAAGCTCTTGGGAAAAGGAAACGAGTAGATAGCTGACAACTGTATTAGTCACTAACATAAATCTGTTTAAACAAAGATTACCAAAATATAACAAAAGTAATTGGCAAAACCTAAAACTGCTTCTAGAAGTGTTTACTTATGAAGCAGCTTCCATAAACACAGAGCTTTCTCAAACCTGAACATAATGGAGATCATTTAATTTTCAAGGCAGTACAAGTTTCTTATGCAAGCAAAGATTGCTCAAGAGTACTCTATTTTAAACATGACAGCATTAGAGAAAGACTTAGAGAAAAACTAATACAAGATTGGAGAAATCTTGGATTGCTCTCTATGGAAAATTTCTGTTTATTAGACTTCTGTCTTCCTCTGCATTTTCTGCTCTGCCATTCAATAACTTATCAAACATAAAATCAGTTCTTTTGTGCCTGTAAGGCATTCTATGTGAAGGAGAAATATTAATATAATGATTTAGTAGAAACAGAAAAGCAGTGTGGTTATCCACCACAATGTCACAACTATTCTGGCCTCTGTAGGAAAATTCATATTTTGATTATGGTTTTGTTACACAAAATTTATGTAGCTATACTGCCTTAAAGCAGTGCCTGCTAGCTATTTAATTCCAGCACACTGACCTTCCCCCACCAGGCCAGACCATGGAATCAAGGAATAGATTTTACTTTTAAAAAGTGATCATTTCTCTTTTTCTGCCCAGCATTATTTTCCAAGGCAGACTACTTCCTGGGGCAGCTCACAGGATAGCTGGGCAAGCATTTGGACCAGTGCTCTTGAAAGAGCAGCAACATGCCACAGGTGCCTGGGGTCTGGAGCTGGAGCAAGAACATCTTTGCTGATATGACATTTAGGACTTCCTGCTGAAAATCTGCAGCCTCAAGCTCTGGCTGGGCTAGATGCAAAACCCAGCTGTGGTCTTCTGTTGCCAGACTGGGCATGCCATCGGCAGATCAAACAAGCTGTAGATCCTTTCTAGAAACACCCCAGCATCTCCAAAAAGTCCTGCCTGTTTGCAGCAGTGCCCCCAGGATTTGTGGTAACACGTGCTGCCAGTGTGACATGGGGCTGCCCTGCATGTATTTACATCAAGCCGTTCTTTCTCCCTGGTGCTTTCTGCTCTTGTTTAAACACAGGTTTATGCCCGAAGGTTTTAATTTCAAATTTTGGCCCAGTTTCTAGTCATTACAACCTGATCTTGCACTCAGATTTCTTCTTCAACTGTGACTTTATGAATTACTTGCCTCAGTCCCTCTCCATCCCCTTGTTTTTTGTCTGGCACACTGTGTGGCAGCTTCATATCTTACCCTTCTGCTGGATCTCATTCCACACCACGAGCTCCACTTGGGAGCCCAGTGGAGCTGACAGACCTGTGAGCACTGTCAGGACACCTCGTGGTGGCTGAGGGCCTCAGTGAGATGTAGTGTCACACAGGTGGCTTTGTGTGTGCTCCAAAGGGGCTGGCAGAGAGCAGAGCACAAGGTGGGGCTGGGTTGCAGGACAGCCAGAGACAGCAGCACATAGGGGAAGGTGTTTTGCCCATACTCCTGGGAGTTTGTCCATGTCCTCAGCAGGACTGTGCATCGTGAAGAGCAGGACTGTGCATCGTGAAGAGCAGGCCCCAAGAACTTTGCAGGTGGTGCTTTCCTGCTCTCAGGACTAGTTTGTCTACTAAGAGAAGGGGAAAGGATTTATGGGGGAGAACAGAGAAGGAGGAAGAAGTCCCTCATAAAAACAGGATTCTTGGAAGCCAGAATAACCTCAGCTCCCCAGAAATTCTAGGAGATAATTGAAGGGCAGTCAGTGTAAGCTTCTACCTGGCTAGTAAAGAGCTTGTCCTTCCCATCTATTTAACCTTTCCTTACTTTCTAGCTTTACAGCTGGAAACAACTCACATAGAGTGCTGTTGCTCTCATCTCCTACCCTGCTCTGGCCTGAGACTCTGCCTTTTGTGCCTTCTGTGCCCCTGGAGCAGCGTCACATCCTCTGTGATAATTCCCAGCCTGACCTCATGACACTCTCTGGTCCCAGATGTTATTTCTGCCCTAGCTCTGGAACAGGTCCCAGAGGTCTCCCTGTGCCTTCACAGCAGCCTTCCCCCCCTCTGCACACATTCCTCCAGCTGCATGCTTCTGGAGCTTGCATTGCCAGTTGGATCACAATCACAGTTTTTACTAGGAGGTGCAGACACAGGACGGGCACAGCCTCAGCAATGGCTACTGAGAGCAGTTTGTAGCAAAGGTGCAGCATACACCAGGACAGCTGGCTTCCTCATTAGCCCTCTGGGGACACTCTTCCCTGTTCACACTGCCTGGCCCCATCTGCTCGTGCCTTGCCCGATCATGTCACGAATGGGTGCTGTACTAAGCAAGTCTGAAAAAGGTACTTGTGGAGCCTCCTTTCTCCACTGCATCAGACTCTCCCACTCCTCGGATCTCACCATATCAGTCCAACCTGCTCACACAAGAGGTCCAGGCCAAGGATCACAGTGCCTCTACAGCCACAATGGAAGCATGTGTGTTCCAGAAAAGCAACATTCCTCCCAGACATACTCCATTCAGGATCAGCACTGCTCTGGACTGTTCAGTAAGGGCCAACCATCTCACAGATGTCCCAAGCAGAGAATTGCACCACTTTGAACAAATCAGTAGAATGAAGAGCAAATGGGGAGAAAATGACAGGTTTTATTTTGTCATTTCAGGAGTACTGACATCCTCAGACAAAGCTGGATAAGCACTAGTGGCTAATCTATAGCCACAGATCCCAGGCACAGAGAATTGACTGGAAGCCGTTTACTTGGACCATGATGTGACTGCCATGAATCAGAACCACATGACAAGTGCCCTGAGGTCTTGCACAAAAGCATCACATGGAAGCAGTACAGGCGAGACAATGTTCAAGGCTGATGCAGTGCCTGATGCTGATAACCCCACCCCTGGAGCAGTCACCTCTTCACCTCTCCAAGACCTGTACTTATCTCTGCTCCATGCACCCAACCCCTCCAGCACACACTGCAGCATAACAGGACCCATGATCTGGGGGGTCGTGAGCAGACTGCAAAACATACCTCATGTCTGATCATCAGCAAGACTCCGTCTGTGACGTTATCCAGTGCTGTCACTCTGCAGTTTCTGTATTCCATACTGCCTAACCCTGAAGGAAGTTCAAAGACAGCAACATATTCTTCTCTGCACAGAGGCTGCAGAAGTTTAGCCAAGCCAAGATCCATGCTGCAAGGGTTGCTGAAGATTCCTTGGTAATTCTTGGTAGGAGGCTAAAGGAGAACACTACTTTCACAATGACAAGATCCAAGTAATGACTAGCTCTGGCATTGCTTAGAAAAGCTACTTCCCTAGACAGTAAATGATCCAAGAAACAGAAAGCTGAACCACCAAACTGCTTCAAAATCCCCACAAGGAAACAGACTATACAGCAGAAAATGGGTGATACACTACATACCAGCTCATGCCAGTACAAAATCGTCATTTTCCTATGATCTTGCTTACCAGAGTCAGATCCAACTAGAACCATAGCTTAAACTGTCAAAACTTTTCACCAGACAGATCTACCATGCCCATGTTTTAAGTGCTCCCAAGAGCACATCTCACTGATTTCTGTACTTCCACATGGTATGCAGATCCTATCACATCTTCCAGCTACTCTTTCTCAACTTTGGCAAGACAATCAACCATTCGGTGAGTGTTCTGTTTATCCCCTCAGGAACTGAGTTGCAGATGAGATGAGATCAGGGCATTTTATGCTGGTTAAACCTGCGTTAACAGGCAGGAGTTCCAAAAGAGAATGCCAGAGCGTGCCAGGAATACTATCACAGGCATCAGAATGCCATCACTGTCCTCCTATGGGGGTATTTCTGCCCTTCAAAGCCATGGAGCCTCAAACATAGGGTGTTTCTTCTTGATGCCCTCTCAGTCAAGTAGAAGGGCTTGTTCTTCTACCTCAGCCAGTTTTGGAAAGGTATTTGTATTGTCTCGATTCTCTGATAAAACACAACAAAGCAGCCAGATGACCCAACCCAGGGTATTTAAGCAGTTAACGGGTCAGTACATCTCACCAGAGCTTTGCCCCAGCATTTTTACCCATCCTCTGCCAGAGGCCCATTTTGCCATGCAGAATATGGTGACTTGTGGTAGTTGCCCCAAAATTAACGTTTTCATATTTTTACATCATTTTGGGGTAATGAGAGGATCTAGGTAGAGGGAAGAGCTAGTGAAAATGTATTCCACCTGCTATGTTTCACTTTGGAATTCAAGTGCCAATTTCACAGAGGTGAACACCAAATTACTATTTAGCTACTAAATATGTAAGTGATTTCAATGAAGGTTTAAGTGCTTAAACTCCTCTGTGTGACTCAGCTAAGCTTTTTAAGACAGACGGAAATTATTATTTTACCAAAAGTAGGAGAATAAGGCTACAAAATCGTGAGATGGGAGAACAAGAAGGAAAGGCAATGAGAGAAGAGAGTGTCAAATTTATAACTGACTAATTTTATCAAAGCCAAGAAAGATGGCTTAGAATGCGACACACGGATCTAAAAGAAATACTGTGATTTTTAAGTCAAGAACTTAAAAGTTTAGAAATTATCGGTCAGGCCCATCTGCATGTGGACAGCAGGAAGGGCTTTCCAATCCTTGCTGTTCAAGCATGGACACCAGCACTGAGCTGCATACTGAGGAGTTTCCAGGGTATCCCAGGCCAGCCCTTATCCACAAGGTTTACAGGAGTTCACCGCTTAAAGCTGGTGATTGCACTGGAGAAAGGGGGTAGTTGAGACAAGGCCGTGTCCCAGCTCATCATTTCCCTAAACAGAGGGGTGGGGAAAGCCTCACTGTTGGGTAAAACCTTAAATTCTGAGTCACTTTAAACCAATAATGAAGACTAAAGATAAAATGCGGATAAAATAGTATTTGTTCATTACAGCCAAGACAGACAGAAATGTGTAGATTTTACAGAAATTACTGAGGGAAACAAAAGATTCTTGCCCTGATACCCAGATGATTTGTTTTTCAAATGGGTTTAAAGTATATTGGCCTTGACTGAGATCAGATAAAACCAGCCAGTTCAGGATGATGGTTAGTTTGGGATTACTGCCCCCCAAAAACTTTAAAATAAGCTGTACCACACTCTGAGTGTGTATCTTGACATAAGCTCCACACCACACTTTTCACAGACTGGTGGAAAACACACAGGCTCTCTCAGGATGCACTGAGGTACCTTTCAGAGACAGAGAGGGTTAAAGAAGTGGGGGGGGGGGGGGGGGNGGGGGGAAGTTTTCTCTTCTTCCCACCAACCGCAGCCTTACACTTCATTTCACCCCTGCATCTTTTCCCTCCCCCACTGTCTGGTCTGGCTCTTGACTCCTTGCAACCAAATCAAGTGTGGGGAATCATCTCACAGTCCCTTGCCCCCATGAGTCAGAAATGATTAAGCATGTTCTGCTATGAGAGACCTTCAGAAAAATTTGATCTGCTGTTTTAAGAAGCTAGTGCTGACTTACTTGTCAGTAGAAGCATTTTTCCTTAGAAAAGCAACATGTTTGTTAGATTCAAAGGTCACCATCCTCTGCTGATATTTGAGGCTGACATACAAGGGCAAGAGACCACCTAAAAGATGGTATCATCAGAATAGTTTTAACACTGCAAACAAAATAATTCTCAATCCCTAATATAGACTTAGCCCTTTTTGTTTGTCTATTATGGGACTTAATCCACTGTCTTTAACTATTCTCAATTTTATCCTCCTAAGCCTACAGAATGATTGACATTGAATTATTTAAAGCAGATTTTGTGCAGTGATTTTCGTGGGGGACTGGCTCAGAATTTTTACTTTTTATGGTTTCTTCCACCACCAAAGCTGCCCTTTGCAGTGTTTTGCACGGTTGGTAAAAGATCATGTATCCCATGTAAATTTGCATGCAAAGGTACAGGATTTTGGATGTCATTTATGACCAGACTCTTGCTCTCCTTAGTTAATAGTATGGCATGCATATTTTCAGAGATTCGTGTATATTCCATGGATATATTCTTGCTAAAGTACAATTGGTTTTGGTGTGTGGTCTGCAGAGACAAACTGTTGAAGTTTGGCTTCAATGAAAATGTAAAAGCTTCATGTCAGATAGCAACTATGATAGTAAATGGTCAACTACACAGTCCTTTTTGGCATCAAAGGGTAGGAACACTAATAGTTTCCTTGAAAGAAATCTGAAGGCATTTCCAGCTTTTAGCAGAGACTGTTCACAGAATTTGAATACGAGGAAGGTCAAACACACTACACTTGACACTGCTGAGAATTTGGAATATTTTTGAGGAAAACCAAGAAAGGTCACTTAGAACAAAGCAGTTGAAAAATTCCCATTTCTTTACTACATTGGTAATAACTGAGGTTTCAGAAACAGTCACAAAAGAGCACAGAGAATTTCCCAAGGTTTCAGGATTTGTTGCCTGTCTATGTCCCTGCCCATATTTAAAAGCAAATACACATTTTGTAACAGAAGGGAGACAACTATGTTATATATCATTAGCCAGCAGTTAATTTCTAGCTGAATATGAGATTATAAATGCAGAGACACAGCACAAGAAACCTGCAAAATCCAGCCAGTAGAGAAAGTAACTTAAATTCACAGGAGACCGTTGCTTCAATCTTTCCAAGTTACATCAAATCTGTTTGCTGAGATCACATTAGCACTCATGTAACGCAGCTGGGCTGTCTTCCAACCCACTTGAGCTTTCCTTATCTGAAATACTAACTTTCCTGGTTTACTAATAATTCTATTTATAGTTTATACATGCTTTCCTCTTACACAGAGGCACAGAATAAACAGTTCACCAGGAACTGAACTGAAAGTACGCAGAGGAGGGGAGGTAAACACATGAACCCAGTGGGGAGTGGGAGTTCACAGGTTCACAGTGCAGGTTAGCAGTGCGCTGCTGACAGGGCAGAAAGATGCCCCATGCAGCATTTGACAGACCTGGGCCACCGGGCTCCACCAGCCACGTGCTTCTGGGTTTTTCCAAGGACTGTAGGGAATTGAGCAACAGGAGAACTTTGTTAATATGTATCTGTTAACTAGCACTCCCTCTTTTAGGGCAGAATCACCAATCTACATGATCTTAATGGATGCCCTTGAACTGCTCTGTCTGATGATGATGACTGAAAACTCACCAGAGAATCACCTTCTGGACTTTCATGATCTTTAATTCTCATATGTCTCCCTAACACATTACATTTCTTTAATGCTTAACCAAACCTTCCTTTATTGTAGCTGAAACTCACTATTTCTATTCTATTTATCATAGGTATAGAGAAAAAAAAGCTCCTGCTTCTACCTTTGAATCAGCTCTCTATGCATCTGAGGACCAGCATGTTTCTCTTTAGTCTTTCTTTTTGACTAAGGAACTCAAGTGCCAATTTTTTACCATCTTTCCCCATAGATCATGTATCCTAAAATACTCCCTGTTACTACTGCTCTCCTCTGAGCTGCCTACAATCTGCCTGCATCCCTCTAAAGCCATATTGCTACCACTAGACACGGAGTTGCAGCTAACATTTTGCTAATGTCAAGTGGAAAACCTTGCTATTCCCTACAACCTAAGCTTTGTTTATACGACCCAGGATTTGTCATTTGCAGAATAGCAGCACTGTTGATGCCTTTCCATGTTTTCACCCACTCAATCTTTTTTTCTGCCACTTAAACTCTGGTTCCCCACAAAAATCTGTGACAAACTGCTTGATTTGTTTAAAAATACTATTTTTATCTATTTCTTCAATTTGTCAAGATAATTTTGAATTCTAGTGTCCTTCAATTTACTGAAAATATTGTCAGACACAAGACATGTTCATGAAGCACCTGATTCTTCCATTTTATTCATCCTGCACTAGATTTATCTACATCGCATTTCTCTGATTTGCTTATCTGAACAGCACCAAAGCCTTAGTAAAATCACGGTCATCTGAAACCTACTCCTTCCTCCATTCTCACACGGTTAGTTAAATGGAACCTAAGAAGGGAAATAGACTGATCTGTTTAGAAATCCTTTCCTAGTTTATTATGATGTGAATTTAAACTAAGCTGATGAGTCTTAGCCTTCAGTTCTTTCCTACTTCTCACTGATACAGAGAAAGTACAAAAAGCTCACCTGAGCAATAGACACAAGTGTACATTCAGCTCAGCTCAGCAGAATCTTGCAGATGAAGTCACTGAAGTCAGCAGTGTGCAAGGAGATAACAGAAAAAAATTCATTATGGAATTAAAAGTACCACTGTGATCAGTTCACTGCAGTAACATAAGATATTCCAGAAGGTCAGACACTTCTGCAGCTTCCTACTGTTATGAAAAAGGAATATTTTCATCCATTAGACCTCATGAAATCATCAAAGCTAGTCGGTTAAAAGATCATTTAACATATTTATAGAATCAGTAAAGTTGGAGAGGACTTACTCTAACCCCGTGCTCAGGGCAGTCAGCTTTGAAGTCAGATAAACGGCTCAAGGCCTTGTCCAGTCAAGTTCTGAAAATCCGTGGTTCATATTATTATTCCAGAAGTTGTCTACTGTGAAAGCCTTTCTTGGGGATTGCTGCTGCAATTTGCCACATTGGTTGGCTTTAGGACACATACTGCCTGTGCTCCAGCCTTGGTCCTCTCACATTGGAGGTGGCCAAAGGCAATGATGCAAGGCACCACTCTGTGTACCATGTACTTCTTCAATTTTTATTAAACAGGCATTCCTAAAGAAGTGTTGCCAGCATATACAACCTGAACTGAAATGGTTAACTAGTAACCAATTAACATGAGGAACTTATTTTTCCTCCCATAATATCTTTATGCTTACAGAATCACAGATAAAAACCTTCCAAAATGTATCAGAACTACAGCTTCCACCCATATTTATGGTGCTACTTAATGTAGAAAGAAAACTTGGGGACTAATCTAGAACAAGGAAGTGGGATTTGGCATCAGCAAGCTATTTGAGACGATTCACAATTTTTGTAACGAGAAAGGTGAATTTGTCTGTGAAATTACCACTCTGCATGGAGCTATGCAAATTTCCCTTGGGGCAGGGGTGAGGTCTGGAACACCTCAGAGGTGGAATGGAAAGTATGAATGCCTCCAAATGCTGACACACAGAACACGTAGGAGTGCAAAACTACTCTATTTCACTGAGTGAAAGTCCACAGGCTTACTCCAGTTTCAACCACCTGACATTATCTAGTAGAAACAAGTTAGCTATAGGTAGGTCTTCCGGTCGTGGCACCGCTGGAAGCATGAGTAGATAATAATTCTCACTACCAAATGTCCATTCAGCTATTCAGCTTCAAGAAACAGGAATCCCTTATAAATCAAGAGGAGTCCTCCCACATTCTTTCCTATGTGTTAGGGCAGGCAGGTTGGCACAAGGCTTAGAGCTCTTGGATTTAATTTATTTAAACTGTTTCTTCTCTGGAAAACTTAGAGCTTTTATGTACATGTTTAATGGGAAAAAAATAATGAATTGACACATACCTATCTAATCTCAACACTACTTTCAGCCAACTTGTTTTATGCACTATAGATTCATAGCAAAAAAGAAGCCCTTCAAATAAAATTAAAATTAAAAAGGAAGAAAATTTCAAAAGAAATATTAACTTTTCAATGTTTTTAGTTTTGACTCCTCTGAGAAACAATCCTATTCTTAATATATGTCTTACCTGTTTGATTCTGTCACCACCTTTTGTGTTGAAAAACAAAGACCCTGAAAATAAACAGGTGATCTGTCACAAAGTAGATAATCTGGTGGCAGTGTTTCCTGGGAGAAAAAGAAGAATTACAACTTGCTTCAGCTTGTCCAATTCCCACTTGCAGTCATGCTAATTTTACTTCTTATATCAAAAAAGCAATTTGTTCTCACTATTGAACATTCCTGACATTACTGAAACCAAAACCCCATCTAGCTAAGCTCACCATGGCCCAGCTTCCTCTAAGGAGTAAAATGAACTAGCTGATCTTGCTTCCATCCATCCATGTCTGCTTATTGGATAAAACCTGTAAGGATTTTGCATTTCAGCTGCAAAAGTTGAGAGAAGAGGGATAGAGGAAGACCTAAAGGCTTAATGTTAGACAAAATCTGATACCTGAGGAGTGGTTTGAGCTCCTGGAAGCAGGTGTCAAAGGCACTGGTAGTGAAAACTCCAACAAAGGAAATGCTAGATTGCTAATACCTAACATGAGGAAACATTTCATTAATAACCTTATAAGAATAAATATTTATCTGGACTACAAAGGTAACTCTTATCTGTGTATTCCACTTACTCAGCTCTCATCAAGAAAGGAAACCTTTAGTAATTTAACAAAGGCATGAAAACTGAAAGAGACAACTTAATGACTCATTGAAAATGTTGAAACCCCAAAGAGGAGGGCATGTCCCTAGAGGAAACATCTGGACAGATCAAGGGCTTTTTACCTTGTTTGCTTCTGGGAAACAATCTTTTAAGCCTACCTTATTCCCACAAGTACACAAAACCTTTAGTGGAAGACTAATTTTCACAAGAAGTACAGGATTAGTTATCTTTGGTGAAGAAAATATACGTATTACATTAAGTGAGTGACATGAAGAATCTGTCAGAGATAAACATACTGTAGAGAAATTTTTCATTATCAGAATTAGTTAATCTTAAAATCAAAGGGTGTTGGGTTTTGTACAGTGAAAATTGAAACCAAATTAATCTCATTTTCTAAATCTCAGTACTTGCCAAATTGCAGTGTCTTGGCTCACACTCGGTAACATTTAATAAGCGATGGAAGAAGCAGCTGGGAGCAGGCTGAATCTTTCAAGTCTACAAATGGAGCAAACACATACAAATTTCTCTGACATCATAGAACTTGCTTCCTAAATGGAATTGAATTTGGCCTTGACTTACAGCTGCTTCAAATGTTTAGGCTAGGCTGATCACTCCACAAGTACTTTCTGGGATTAGATCCCATTTATTTTGCTGTTTCTCACAAAAGAACCCTAACATTTTGGTTATCCCTGCTGACACAGAGCACCACAAGGTGTCCACTGCTGTCGGTGGAATAGATTGGCACACCAGAACAGCACACATTTCACTTTTCTGCTCATATCAATGATTATCAATATAGAAAAAACCCCCTTATGCTTACTCTCAACTTGCTTAATAAAAGCCACTGGATTTTTAGCACACTGTGATGAACAACTGACAATTTTCAGATGTCCCTGCAAGATGATACCAATGTAGATAGCAATTAGTTTCTTAAAATACTTCCCTGGGTCTCCTTTCTTACTTTTGACTTTGCCCTATAACTGGCTTGAGAGGGAGCATAACCACTCAAAAGACCACTTCAAACTTGAAACTGGTCATCTCTATGGTGTGCAGAGGAGAGGCATGCATCCAAATGAGTAGGAGGAAGTTTGGAAATGGAGCAACTGTTCTAACAAGTTGGAAAATATGTGTTATCCAGCTTCATAGTAAAATAACAAAAATTCTGAAAAAGCTGCTTTGAAATACACAGTTGGAGTTCATACTTGGACTTGGCTACAGCTTCCTCAAGTACTTGCAGTGCTTTGGGGAAAGCATCATAGAAGGAGGAACTTCTATGGTATTTTATAAGTTGGAACGTTTAGTCACAACATAGGTAATTGTTTCATGCAGTACTTGATCAAAAATATTATGTTCATTTACAATCCATATACTTTATAATTTAAATAGAGACGTCCAATTTGTCGGTAAACATTGCCTTTATAGGAAAATGTAGTAAAGTTTAGCTTTTCCTGTGTTTACATAACAGTGTTCACCGAGATGAATTGCTGTTACCGGCTGCCTGAAACCATTAAAATAATTTATCCTGTCTAACTTAAAAATCACATATTAGTCTTGAATACACACATTGTTCTTGCAATGACACTAGCACCAAGGAACCAACACAAAGAAAATGAGCCCTGCAGGGACCACAGGAAAATGAATGCAAGATTCTGCATGGTAACATTGTAAGCAAGTTTCTTAATCAGACAACAGGATAGACTGGCACAACACATTTCTGAGAAAAAGTGGCACTCTGCATCAACAGTTTGTCAAAAAAAATAGAAGAATGTTGCTAAACCACACCTGAGACCATGAGCCTAAATCCAAACTATAGGTCTTGCACATAGGCAAGTAGAAGCAGTAGACTTCTGACAAAGAATGCCTTTGTTATCATATCTAAAATGTCACCAGGAGTTCAAATAAAAACATCAGCTGCGTCACCTGCAACTGAGAGACACTTCAATGGAATACTTTTGATGATGCTAAGTAGGAAAAAATGGAACACAATAAAAATTTAAGAATAAACATTTGCTGTCAGTGCTTACACTTTTAGATTTCCTCAAGACTTACTCTTGCCTATTCTGATAGCCACTGATGCAGTCTGCAGAGACCTTGGGTCCGGGAAATAACTTAGTTTAAGGGTAGGGGAGATTCTACGAGAAGCAATACACATGAATAGTATTTTAAGTAACATGAAGCACTTGAATACAGTGTCTTCAGGAAGAAATTGCTCACAAAAGAGAGATAGCAACAGTAGTGACACATTCATCACTAGAAAAATTGCAAAAAAAAAGCAATAGTTTACTATCCAGGGGGATGTGCTAGCAAACCGTTCTCTGCAGAGTTGATCATTTTTAAGTAAATTGCTACTCCAGAAATGAGAGGGGAAAAAAGCTTGCTGCCCTCACTACAACTTGCCTTTTCTTGCAAAGGAATGTATTAACCCAATATTGTTTGCCCTTTATTTCATAGGCGTAATTTGAATAGCCTTCTGAATAGCTCTCAAAATAGAAAACTTTTATGGCAGTAGGGTACTGAAAATATCTGTTATACTTCTCTCAGAGCCAAGAACAAAAACATTTAAAATTCAGGAAGCAATCTGTATGACAAAGTTCCAAACATAGTCGTAGTAAATCAATAGTAGTGTCCTGCCTTTTATCCCCTGCCTAATATTCTCAAAACCTATCTCATTGGGGTTACTTCAACATTTCCATGAAAACGGAAAGGTCTACCATGACATTTAACTCATGCTTTTTTTCCCTCCAGAAGGAGAAGTAACTCTCATCTTCCAACCCACCCAGTTTGCACTGCACAATTCTCAGAAGTCAGAGGCCATTGTGAGGTCCCAAAGCCTTTCTGTCCATCACTGCTAAGTCCAAATGAGGAAAGAGCTGAAAAGGAACAGGCACCATGCCCACCAAGATGACAAGGCAAAACTGGCACTCAACTGCACAAGTGCTTCTCCATATTTTTAGGATTAAGTGATACTGGGAAACTTAATCCATGCCTGGCTTGAACTAAAGTGCTTTTTTCTGTGTGCAAACAGAGAAGAGCACATAAACAGTCCGATTGCTGACTAGTTGCTAATTGACCACTGACTAATTGAAGCTAATTGCCGTAGTTTCCATTGCCCATGTTGGAATGGGTTTAAAATAACCCAAACCAGTGCCTGTCCTCTCATGTTCCTCCCAGCTGGCTCCCAGAATGGAAAGGCCAAAGGAGGGGTCAAGAGATGGACCAGAAAGATTAATTGCTTGAACAATCCACAAAGCAGCTCAGAAGCTCTGGTCTGGCAGTTCTCCCTAATGCTTAAAAAAGCCCAAACCCAAACTCAACCAAAAACAAGACCCACCACTTGACATACACAATTATTTTCTCTGGAATAGTTGCTGTGTTGAGATGAAGCTGAAAAACAAGCTCCCATTGAAGTCAATGAGAATTTTAACACCTGAGTCCTGCCGGAAAAGAACATTACCCAATGAATTTTTTTGGCAGCTGCCTTCTCATGATTTTAAGGGTTGGTTGTGTGGCGTATCTCCTGATGAACTAAATTTCAGAAGTCTCAAGAAATTAATGAAATTGTTTGCTCAGGTTAGCCATGGTGCTTCCAGAAGAGCAGGCAACCTAATTCACAGCCTTCACTGTCAGAAGGACCTTGAAGGTTGAGTCTTTGTGTATTTTCTGAAGAAAGCCCTAAGTTTTGATTGCAGACAGCTGAAACAAGATATACACATTTCTCACTGTTCATGGATTCCTTGGAAGTAGAGCTTTCCACAAAAATCTATTTAGCTCTAGAAATACTTTCTTCTGTGAAGGAAGTGTTCACCTATTACTAATGGCACATGTTTTGACACAGTAAATTAAATACTTTCCAACTCTTTCTGGAAAACAAGTCAGACAGATCCACAGTTAGATGGACACCTCTCTATCAAGGACATGCTCAGGCATAAGTAGTACAGACCTCTGCTGAAGGAACAGGTCAGGCAGCACACAGCAAAGTTCACATCCTTTTCTTCCAAAAGGCACATTTTCAGTCTCTCATAGATGCAAAGAAACTTGTTTCTCTTCAGTTTGTTTTTAGCCTTCTAAACAGTAAGATAATGACTTAGATGTATGTAGAGATCTAGATATTTAACAAGAAAGAAAGGATGTACTCAAAATATCAAGAAGCCCAGTTGAGGCCTACAGATGACTGTGTGCTCATCATTTGGGTGAACATAGCTCTGACAATACCTTCTCAAAATACACTTTCTTCAACTTTTGGTGTGGTTTTTTTCCAGCTCTACTGCCTGCACTTGACTGAAAAAAATTTATTTGAGGCCCATGTTATTCAAAGATATTACGTTAAAGAAGGGACTGAAACTATCTGTACAGAAAGAGATTTATAGTCTGGGTTTCTTTGAATTAGAGTTGGTTTCAATATGACCAGCAATGTGAAAGGTCAGCTTTATCAGAAACTTGTCAGCAGCCCATATCTCAAGTCTGAAACAAAGTTGGACTTAACTATCCCATTTCTTCCAAAGCTCAAATCCTCTGTTTGTTTCCTTTTGTCCTTAGACAAAGAAGAGGTCATTATGTTTATACTTACAAATCTCACAGAAAGAAGATGATTCATATTCACGTCATCATGTGCTTTTCTCTGTAAGGGAAGGGATCCGGGACTCGAATCCAACATTCAGCCATTTTGATCCCTGACCACTTGAGATGCTTCTTCTCATTAGGGCCATGGAGATCATTGGGCCAACCTGACCTCCTGTATGTCACAATCCACATATTTCATTCAGGTTGGTGCTGACCAAGAATGTCAGTCATGTAAGACAGCCATTAAAATAGGTGCAGAGAACAGGAGAACTCAGGTGTGGTCACTGCTGCTTGAAATGGGGGTGGCAGCAGGCAGCTGCAGGGGGGAGACAGGTCTGTGAGTGATGGTGGCAGCAAGGGGCTCTCGAGGCTCAGGGGAGAGAGCATGAAAGGAGACAAAAGGAAAGCAAAAAAAAAAAAAAAAAGACAACTGTCTTCATCCAAAACTGACTCTACTTTGTTTTATTTCATCCCAAACTCTACTTTGCTGCTCGCAGCCTTCCTTTTATTTTTCCTATTCTGCTGAACCTATTTTTGCTACCACTAAAAAAATAAATTTGAAAACCTCCTTTCTCAGCATAGGAACATGCAAATTGATCTACCCCACTAAGATTTTGGCTGTCTCTGTCAGCCAGGAGTTTCCCAGCATATAAAGATCTGATTAGTGTGAGATTTGAAAGTAACATTCGTAAGTACATTTTCAAAACAGATCTAAAAATACTAACAGAAGTTATTATTATGTTTCCACAGTAGAAAAATTCCCTAATTTCCCATAATTATAGCTAAGCCTCATGAAGAGAGGGTATAATCAGAATAATAAAACTGTTTGTGAAAACATTCTCTTGGTAGGACTAAAACTGCAGCTTCAAGCAAGATGCCCTTTCTTTCTGAAAATTGAAAGCATCAAATCTTTTAACAGCAATATGGTATAAAAATAAATTTGACATAGTGATATTAAGTCAGTTTCATTCTAGAAATCAGCATTTTCTAGATTGCAGAAAAAAGAGACATTGCTGCTGAGGCTGTTAATGCCAGCAAAGGCTGATGCAAGCTCTCCAACCCAAAGAAATCCATCGATAGAAGGAGGTTCCTCTCTCACCTGTTCCTGAGAAATGAAAATGTGCTTTATTTTATGAAATGGGAAAAAGTGTATTTTGCAAATATGTTTGTAATCCTGCTCATGCCCTCCCAAATATAACAAATCCGCTGGACTTATTTTTCAAAGGAACAAATTATATATGGCAAGAATGGATTTGAAATTAAACATAGATTCTACTGTATTATATCTAGCCAGGCTGGTTCTCACCTTAATTCAAATTACTTCAAATTATTCCTGAAAATTCTCAAAATGAGAGAAAAATCCCTTGGAGCCCCACTTCAGCATCAGAAATGTTTCTCTTCCAAAGTGGAAGTAAAACTATCTACTAGACGGTCTTCCAAAAGCCTTGGCTATAAAGATTGCAATGATAAATCTCATCATCTCCGGTGAGTTGCACAACTTGGGAAACTTCCCTGTTCCATAGGAGTTACACCAGCTTCCACACACTGATAACTTCTTCCTTCCCTCCCACACGGGCAGACACTCACTGGATTAGCCTGCCAGTTTCATAGATCCTTCTACATGTGAAAATACATTCCTACGTCCATATCCCACAAATATGCAGAGGCTTTTTGTGTTGGCGAAATTGTGATGCCCAAGAAATGCCACGGCTGACAGGAAACAAGCATCATAGTGAGAGATAGCTAAAGCTTTAAATATTCTTTTGTTAAGAAAAAGATCCTGCACTTGGAAATCCACAGAATAAGTGAATTACGAACATCGAGAAAACTCTGCCCAGCTGCACAAGCTGAGTCAGCTCAATACTCAAGAGTTAACTTAAGCTGTAGGGTTGATGTTAATGAAGCAGATTGGTTTGACCTGCATTTCAACATCACTCATAGTTCTCTTATAGGTTATGTGGATCCCCCAGAAACTCTCGGACATCTAAGGACTTTGAAAGCTCAAATGGAAACAGAGTCACATTAGGTGCACTCAGCTAAAAAGGAAAGATTAGCTGTCATCCCAACCAAATCCACCAGGGTAACAGATCCTCCCAAACCTTACCTTTACGCCTGGTGCAGCCATCTCCAAGTATCTGAAACATGGCAGGCAACACAGGCTCTCATTTCTATCTCTGCAGTCTCTATAGTTTCACACAGCTAATATTGTTTTCAGGGGCTGTTTGCTGGAGGACTGTTTCTAAGCCAAAACCCCACCCTAAGCCTTCCTCAGCAGACCCTGAACTCAGCACAATCTTTATTGACCACAGAAGCTCTCTTGCTGCATTACCATAAACATTTCATGATGAAACAGCAAGGCCCTTTCAAGACTTCATTCTGCAGTTGACTGAGGTACCACGTGATGCTAAAGCTACCCTAAATTTTTGGACTGGAATTAACATTTGAGAAAGCAATGAAAGGCATTTGCATTCAGAGATCACAGTATTCATTTTTTTCTTCATAGGCATTACAATAACAATCAATAACAAACTTTCCTCTCCCAGCCCTACTTTCTCAAGTGCTGTCCCTGAGCACAGTTTTACATAATCATAGCAGATATTTCAAAATCTCCAAGAAACAAGCATGAGGTATTTGTTGCCAGGTGCTTAGGACTCCACTCTACCTGACAACATCCAGCAGGAAAACATCCTCTCTGGATGAATTCTTCAACCACCTCTAACCAAAACGTTATTTCACCCATCTCCATAACCAGAGATTAAGCACTTTAGTCACTACCAGACCTAGAGAAAATACTTTCTGAAGCAGTCAGTGAGCTCTGTTTCTATAGTTCCCATGACTAAACCTTTCTTTCCATCTCCAGCCTCAAACACCAAGCCTAATCCCAAACAGACCGTCCCTAGCTCTAACACAGGTATCCCAGCTGCCACTGAATTTAGAGTAAGCCATTTTTCCCATTGTGCTACTAGCTCAAAGCCTTCTGCCATGTGAGCAAGACAGGCTTGAGAGCCAAGCTGTACCTGCAGGAATTGGGCAGTATTTGAGGGTCACATAAGTAACAGCAGCAGATCCAATTTGGAGAGTGCATTCTGAGAGACAAGAAATAGGACAGGAAAAGGGTTACCTCATACCCTCATACGATGATGTCAATGATAACTTTAGTCAAATGATGTAAGAATGGTGTCTTATTCATGGAAAAACGGAGAAAGAAATGCTATTCAGCAGTTATATGACAATAATTTCACTTCCTCATTAAGGTTCACTTCGCTGATTACATTTTCTCCATTATATTTGCTGAGCCAAGCTTTTGTGCTGTACTTGAAAGAAAATGCTTGAATGAAGGAACATACATGCTAGGAGACTTCCTGTCAAGTCATTAATGAACAAAACCCAAAAAGCCATAATTTCTGAGCATATTTTTTAAACGCAATTTTTGCTATTTTTTGTTCCTTTACCTGCCGTAGATGGATCGGCACAACAATTTTTTAAAATCTCTCCTTATGTATTTCTGGAGTTAAACTGTAAAACATGCCCTTCATATTTTCTGCTCTCACCAAGTCTAGGAGCTAATAATTAAAACCTCAGTAAATGAACTATTTCATTAAAATAAATGCAACTATCAATATTATAAAGTACAGTATTAATATATACTGTTACTAAAATATAATAATTTTATATTAATATAATTACTACAATTAATTTTCTACTATACAAATACATTAAGTATTATAAATTATACAGTAAGATTACAAATAAAATTAATTTAAAAAATAAAACTAACTATGAAATCCATACTATGCCTCATCTAGAAACATTGCAAAGATGCCTTTGCTTCTTAAGTTTTGTAATACTAACACTCTGAGTTATCTATAGTTCCAGATGTAAAAATAAAGCTCCCAAACAGTGTTTTTGCAAAACTGAAATCGATAACCAATTTCACCAAAACCAAGACTAGTGTCAAGCAAAGAAGATAATCAGCAAGAATGCTTTTTGGAGGTCAAAAAAAGCTAAGAGTCCCAAAGCTATTAAAAAGTAAATGAAATCATGAGTTCTAGTTTTTAATATTGTTTTGATATCAAACTGTTATTTTGAAGCAATATTTGTCTCTATGCTTGAAGGACAAGCCCTTTATTTATTATCAATCTTACATTATATATTCAGGTTTTGAACATGCTATAAGAATAAAAAACCCAAACATTGTTTCAAGTATTATATTCTATTATGCAACCCAATATTGCTGAATAAAACCAGGGTATAAGGTGTGTTATTCTCCAACAACTTTGTCTGGTTTAACAAAACATTATACACTTCCTACAAATGCTGTTACTTATTTTTATAATGGCTAAATTGCTGTGTAGTCTGCTTGGCTTCCTTCCTTTCTTCCTTGCTAAAATTAGTTGTTCATGCAACAATCCATCACCTCCATCCTTCCTGAACCTAACAGTGAAAGCAAGTTTGGATTTTAATTCTCCTCTAAACCAATATTTGATGCTTATCCCTTTTCAGTGTCAGATGTTTCCCAGGATCATAAATATACAATCCTTTCCACGTCTCCATTTATACCTTAAATTCAGTAAATCAAAAGATTCACAAATTCAGCTCCCATGTCTTGTCTGACAGTTTATAGATCCACCCCTGAACACCAGGTATTTTTGTCCTAACAAAACTTTCTTTCATACGTCAGGCATCTTCTTGGGGATGTTAGGATTACTTCTCAAACCCAGGAAAACCGAAAAAGAACTCATCATTCCCTTCTGAATGTCTTTCATCCTTTTGCAGGCACAACGAATAAGGTGCAGTGATGTCACTAAAACATACTTTTTGCTAACTCTGACGCTGGCTTGTCTCTAAGTCCTCAGACTGAGGTTATACGTAAGTCTTGTAAATTATTTTTGTACACCACCACCAAGAGGTGTTACCCTTTTAAATATCTAAGACTTGCTCTACACGTGATCATCTCATCACTGTCTTTCTCCTAAAAAAGGACATTCTTGACATTTTCATACATAGTCTCCATGCTATTTCAAAATTAGTTTCTTTCCTCTATTAAATTTCTTAGTCCTCTGCATTTTAACTTTGCTGTAGCACATCAAGTAGAGACTATTGACCTTCCCCTTCAAGATTTTTCATAACAAAATCCATTTATGTTCAGCATTTCTCA
The DNA here is from genome assembly GCA_013398115.1 of Falcunculus frontatus. NCBI lineage: Eukaryota > Metazoa > Chordata > Aves > Passeriformes > Falcunculus > Falcunculus frontatus. The sequence goes on from VZRV01009338.1 coordinate 603,811, forward strand.
TACAAAGTCAAGGTCAGATTACAGCTTCCACTGCCAGCCATGCTTGTTGCCTAATCATTACATTTTACATTTTAAACTTCTGCCCTTGTGTTTATATCCACTTTGCACTTGAAACCTGGAGGATCTTTCCATTAATATTTGCAACATGAAAATTACTCTTCTTCAAGCACCTGCTTAAAACCTTCCCCCTGCTGTGATACTTACAGAATACTGAAAATAATTTGCGTACAATGACCCCCATCCCTCTTTGTGATCACTGCTGTCCTATTGTCTCTGCACATGGGTCCTCCAGACACTTCAGTTGTTTTGGGCTTAAACTGCAATCTTTGTTAAGCAGGAACCTTTTACTCTGTGCTATGGTCAAAACAGAGCCTTATTCTGTGACTACATTTTTCTAGCATTACAATAATACTGGCAGTAATAATAATAACAAATAAAATGTAAACCAGAAGATCTGTGAGCTGGGAAAAAACGAAGTCAGCTGAAGAAATCATTCACAAGATACAGCTCTATTCATTGAGCTTGAACTAAGTAACAGTTAATCTGTTTGCCTTGAGACAAACTGGGTGTTTTTTCTATTTAAATTTCTCAGAATTCCATTGTCAAGAAGTTGGATATGATGCAAAAGGAAGACTCAGGATGCGACCACGTTTCTCTAGGAGCTATTCTGGGAGAGAATGGTAAAACCCGTTTCACAATTCTTCAAATAAGCAATTATTGATAACAAAGCTGAAGGAACAATAAATCTGTATGGAACAGAAGTCATTTTGGTACTGGAATGGGTGATATTCTCCAAAATAAGGAGCATTCAGGAGAATTAATTCAGTTGCCAAGTGCACTATCCTCTCTTTTATACACATCTGAAATCTGATATAAGAATGAGGAGCATTTTCTCTTAAATGAAAACAGCCTTTAGGGAACAGGGCTTGTTTGGCTTACATTTTTTAGCTGTGACTTTGCTTGTGAGACACTGTGGTTTCAACAACTGCATTATTACTAATCTGTTCTGGAAATGTTTATATCTTTAGCCTGAAAGGGTTATTTCTGCTTTTTTTTTTTTTGTTTCTGAAATCCCTTAGAAAACTCTAAGATAAGGATGATAATTGAGATAAACACACCAGGGGGAAATTTTCTGGAACAATAACTTCAAGATAGGAAATGAGTGTGTATGACAGACACACTTGTAAAAATTTTAGTATTAAGAAGTGTTACAGTATGTCTTCAATACTAACATGGTACTTAAGGAAAACAACAAAATAAAGTGGAAAAGGCATGGCTGAAATAAAACTAGAATTGTTGGCTATCATGAATCATGGTTCTATAGCAGCTAAACATTGCAGCAACTAGCAAAAGAATCTTGCTTTTTATCCCATGTAGATTTTGTAAATGAATGTTTAGTTTGAAAAAAGAAAAAAAGGATTGCTAAACTGAAATATTTGTATTCTTGAAAGAAAAATGTGCATTTCTTTTTTTAAATACACGTGTTTCCAAAAGCCAGAATCATCTGATATACCTTAGGTCAAAATAGGAAAAACAACAGAAAGGGGAAAAAGCGGCTTTGGTTACACTTTTTCATGCTATATGTAACAAAGACTGAAAAACAAGGGAAGTCTCTGGAATTGGTAAGACCCCTTTGAGACTGGGAACTGGTACATCAGTCACAGCTGCTTTGGTGCACAACGCTTGGCCTGTGGTGCCCTCTCACAAGATAAAAGATTTTAAACCCCAGGATATAGACTAGGGTTGCAGCCATGAGATCCATAAGCAATGTTCTCTGCAGGAATTCTTCAAGATTTCCACCCCTCAAGCTTTGCTTCCATTTCCCGAGTGCTCTTCTCAGGCTTAATTACACAGTGTTAATTAATTACTGCACAAGAGCCTGGACATGGTCTGGCAAGGTGCATTCATGGCCCAGAGGTCCAACCATGTCCTGGGCTGCATCAAAAGCAGCAGGACCAGCAGGCTGAGGGAGGGGATTCTGCCCCTCTACTCTGCTCTCCTGAGACCCCACTTGGAGCATTGTGTCCAGCCCTGGGCTCCCAACACAAGGAGGACATGGGCCTCTTGGAGCAAATACAGAGGAGGGCCACAAAGATGCTCAGAGGGTTGGAGCACCTCTGCTATGAAGACAGGGTGAGGAAGTTCAGGCTGCTCACCCTGGAGAAGAGAAGGTTCCGGGGGACCTTACCTTAGAGCACCTTCCAGTACCTAAAAGGGCTACAAAAGAGCTAGAGAGGGACTTTTTACCAGGGTATGTAGTGGTAGGCCAAGTGGCAATGGTTTTAAACTAAAAGAGGGTAGGTTCAGGCTAGATATAAGGGCAGGTTTTTTTACAGTGAAGGTGGTGAAACAATGGCACAGGTTGCCCAGAGGCCAGTGTCCTAAGAGCAGAAAGGCATCGAGATATACCAAGTTCTGGTCACTTCCCCACGATAGACCCCTGTGTCTCTTAAGTGGAGACTTTATTTCTAGACAAGTGCATAGCAGGCTTAGACAATGTAGGGCAAAGAGAAAATTTAACAGCCTACATACCAGGATTGAAGTCTATATAAATTAGGATTGAAGTCTATGTAAGTCAGGATTGAAGCTCAGGCCCTTTGCAGGTATGTTCAAGCCCATGTTCTGAAGAACTGCACTGATCTTGAGATCTCGGGTTCCCTGAGCCACAAGGAGCTCTCCAAGGGCTGTCTACATTAATTGTGTGCATAGGAGCTACAGCCTTTTTGGCTCCTTGCCTGAGGTTGGAGCATTAACTCCCACACACTGAAAATGGTCATAGATCTTACACCCAACACTGTCCTCATAGCAAAAGCAATTCCAAGGTCCCCTCCCAGAACCTACGAACACTACAGTAACCTACTAAACCACAAACCCAGAACCTATTAACACTAAAAGATAACACTAAAATAAAGAGAAAATTGAGCTTGATTACAAGACATACCTTACACAAGGCAGGACAAGGAAGCAAGTAACACCTATATGTCCAAGGCATCTCATTTCCTGAGTTGTACTTCCCAAGGCACTCTGATGCCAAAGGGCAAACACAAATCATGCAGAGTTTTGCTTAACAGAGAGGAGCACCAGGTTATGAAATTCTGCTCATGAAATAGTCATTTCTCACTGTTTTCTACTGGATACTCTATCTTCAAGTGCAGGCCAGAAGAATTTTTTGACAGAAATGAACTACTGGGAATTTTTTTCTCAAAAAAGAACTCCTACAGTTTGTGCACCAAAAAACCATAGCAGGAAATTAACATAAAAGCTGCACAGTCAGTAAATACTCTAGTCAGGGTAAAACCAAGAAAGAAGAAACTTTTTAGATGTAGTTTTACGAGCTATACCTGCCAAAGTTCCCACATCAGGTTTCATGGGTTTATGCTCATATTTTCCTATAGAAGGTATTTTCTCCTTTCGCAGTAAAGAGGCTACACTGTCATCAGAGGAAACCAATCAAACAGAGTGCTCTCTCTATAGTCAAGCTCCCTCTGAAGTCAAACTGAAAAAAATTACTCTGATAGTGAGGCTCAGTAATTTCTCCCATTTAGCTTATAATAAAAACAGGTAATGCAAAGTTCCTTGTGGTTGCTGAGCTGATAAAAGTTAGAGTCTCTATTGGTATGTTGTCCAATCTCTATAACAAATGGGTTTACCCACAGTCTGGTTTGCATGAAGTGTTCAGGTAAACATGTCTAAAGATATGCTTTGGTTTTTTATACTTTAACATTAACCTTTACCACTGTGAGTTGCTTCTTGTGTTTCTGTGCACTATTCTGCATGAGAAATTCACTCAAATATCTGGATAAAAATTCAACCTTTGTTATGTGCTTTGCACTTAATGGCACTTCATCAAAATTCAACAAAAATTATACATGCTGGGTCTAATTCTGATCAGTACAAAATTTTCAACTGTGAAATTAGGTTTAGACTCAGAAAATTAAAGGAAGCCAGATCCCTCAGCCACTGGGAGGGGATCTGTCCCTCCCTCCTACCAGCCACTTAGAAATGGCAGGCAAGGGAATCACCCACGGGACTGCTGAAGTGTGCTCACATCATTGCTCTGATGAGCTCTGGTCTCCAGCACAGGAAAGGAGCAAATATGCTGCCTTATCTTACTGCCTCATGACATCGTCCTTCCTTGTATTGTGACTGGACTAAGGCACACGTCATCCAGGCGTGGGAGCCATCTCCTCTGGCAGCAGCATGAGGGATTAGCTGCCTGCCTGGCATCTGTGTACCAGATGAGGGGAAAAAAGTTTCAGCTCACCTGTGGCTGAGCAGATGTTTTTGGCTTCACACTGTTACAACTCACATGTGCTGCTACCTCACGAGTTGATATGCCTATGACAACACCACATACTTCAATCGCGAGACTTTCTCCTGGGCTTACAAGGGATTTTCTGGTATGGGAAAATTTACAAACTGTAGTGTAAACATCCCAGCTGTCCAGGCCTCTGGTTACATTTCCATCTGTCAGAACTCTAGAAGTCTCTAATGCACCTGGCAAACAAATAATCAAACTTGCAAATCCAATATGAAAGTGAAAAAAACTTCCAGGCTACAAGACCTACTTCTATGCTTTGACCAAAACAAATCTTCTTAAAAATATAAGCCTTAGGTTCTAAAACATTGAAAAACAATTTAAACATTTTATAAAACCACAGTAATTGCCTCTAAACAAAAATCAAGGACTGATGTTTTCCCCTGTGTTTTATGTGGTGAAGATGATGCTGGGTATTCCAATACAGGAGATGCAGACAGTCTGCTTAACCCAAGAGAATTCCCTCCAAGTTTCCTGCAGAACAGACAGTTTCCTGTAAGTTTGTTTGTCTCTGAGAATCTATCATCCTCTCGGCAGTGTGTCTGATGGAGACAAACCCTTGCTAAAGGGAAATTGAGCCCTGCTAAGAAGACAGTGAAACAGTCATCGTTGCACCATGCAGCACTGATTCATCTTAGCCTTGACTGGAATCTGATAAACTATAAATAGCCTACGGTACATTTTAACACTCTAATCACTTTCACTTACTGTATTTGTTCAGATCAAACATAGAGAAACAAAATGTGATAAAACTAAACATTAAAAACCCACCTGCTTTAGACTTGCAACTGGAAAGTCAGCACTCAAACAAACACCACACATCCTTTTTCAGAATTTTGGAGTTCACAGAAGTACATTTAATCTTGGGTTTGTTCATTACTGGGAAGCAGATTCTCCAGTGTAGTCCAGAACTCTCTCTCTTCATCTTATGATTTCTGCTGTTTTCTCTAAACTCTCTCCTCACACTCCGTGATCTGTTTAGTTCCTCCCTCCCCTTTTGACTTTATCCTCAGTGGAAAAACATGAAAACACTTGTTACAAAATCAGCCTGCTCAATCTGCCCACATACCAAGTTCTTGACACTTTCTCTATTCCTACGAAGCAGTATTTTAACCATAGTCTATTTTCAACAAATCTGACTTTTGGTATCCACTCCTTTCATCTGTCATTCTTTTTCTTCTATGTTCAAGGCACACCCTGATAACCAGTTTCCATCCTCTACCTCTAAGTGTTGTTATCTGTTCTCATAATTTTACAACAACTTAGGTAACAGTGGTTTTTTGGCAATCTGAAATCTAATGTACATAAAACTGAAAAGGGAGTAACTTATAATGGAAGAGGGAAATGAGTTAAAAGGCATGCTCCTAATAAAACCACCTAGGAATGTGCCATGCTAGTGTGCCAATGAACTGTAACGCAGACCATGGGCATGACTATTTAACAAAGAGTCATAAAAACTCCTGTAAAATAAGAGCTCCAATCCAACCATTTACTTTTATCCAGACATGCTTAGCTTTTAATCTGAATCAAAGTCCTAATTTTCCCCAGTGCTTTCCAGAGCTAGCAACCACTTCCCCAACTAACTCCATGTAAACACTCCACATCACCAGTCATATAACACCAGATTTTACAGAAATCTTTGCTTCCACACCACAAACTGGCAGCTTCAGTAAGGCTAACTAGAAGTACAACATTAATTATTGGACTTCTGCTTTTGACCACAAAAAAAGAAGAAACCTTCAGTAAGTAGCTCACCAAATGGCTGATTTAGGCTCATAAACGATGAAGGGGCTATCACAAAAGGATAGTGAAGTTCAGATGTCTGATGCAAAGTGTTCCCAAGCAATCAAAAAGAATATTACTACATTTGCGTCTTGAATACAGCTTTTAATGCCTTTTATCCTCCTGTCTCCTCCCTTGAAGCTATGCCTTTTTTCTACCCAAAACCAAGGGAAGAGACTTGGACACTGGCTTCTCTTTGAGTCTTCAGGTTCAGCCCACAGCTAAATCACAGCAGTTGTTTCTATGGCATTTCCTGCCCCAAAGAACCAGCCAAAAATCCTATCCACATTCTCATCATGTCGAATATTGCAACATCCTTTTCTTGGGAGCTATCAAACGCAGTCTCGTCTTGCTTCAGTTCACCTAGAAAGTAGCTGAAAAGATCAACTCTCTCATCTTTTCCCCAACACATCCTTTCCTTGTTGGCCCAAACACGAAACTGAAGTTCTTAATCCTGTTTTTCAAGGCCTTCCTGATTTCTGCCTATCTGTCCATCTACACAGAAAGTTTAGCTCCCAGCACCATTCAGGCTGTTCATCACCACTGTGGAACCAGGAAGGCACCTCTTGCAAAAATTCATGCTTGCAAGGAGTACCTATTAAACAGGACCAAAAATCATTTTGCTGTCCTTTTCCAAGGATTCACAACCCTTTTGCCATGGTACACAGATAAGAAACTGCTTCTCTACTTCCTTCCAACTGCTTGGACCTTCCTGTTGCCCCATGCTTTACAGCCAGTGCACACACTGTATAGGAGGGGGTGTGAGAAGGGGAAGGAATGGTGTTATAGGCACCACATGTTTACACAGTTCCAGCCACAACAGAGGTCTTCATCCATCAGCGCAGTTCCTGGACACTCTGACAATAAACAAACACTAACAGCATGTCCAGTAGACAGGCTGTGAATGCTGAATCCCTCCCCAGCACAGCACAGATTTCACAGCTGCTCTCCTTCCAGCTTGGTGCCCCTGAAGAGGATGCTCCTGGTGCTCCCAACGCTCAGTTCCACTCCCACCCATCTCACAGGAGCAGCCAAAGCTATGACAAAGCTCCCTGGGGACTTGGGGCAGACTCCTGCACTGATGCTCCCCAGCTGCTAGGAGGGCCCCTTCCTGGCTGAGTGGGTGTCTGGTGCTCCTGTGCTTGTGGTGAAGATGGGAAATCACGACAGCACATCCAGAAAGTGATTCACAGCTTCCCAGGAAGCATTTTCCTGTTGAGACGACTGTGCTCACTGTCCTACTCACACTCTGCTGTCAGACTGAAGCAAGTTCAAAGGGTCAGAGAGCTCACAGCAGGTGCTGAGGGGAAGGGAACCAGCAGAGCCCACTTCAACCACATAACCAAAGAGAAGGAGGCGTGATGCCACCTCATCACACTGCGATGGGAACGGGGGCAACGGGGCAGGACTCCTGTTGGGGAGAACCCCCTGCCAGTTTTGTAACTCCATGAGGAAATAAGTCCAGGTTAAAAAAAAGTTCATCTCTCTGCTGCAGAAAGTAGCATAAAAGCCTCTGCACTTGGGAGAGGGCCCTGCTGGGGTTCATTGCTCCTCTTTCAATTGTGAAGGTTGAGCACAGATAAGGGTGAAAAATACTGGGGGGCAGCAGAGAACTGGAGAAAATTCAGAAGCCACCTATGTCCCCTAGGGAGCAGCAGTGCCTGCCACAAGCAGTATTAACCTGGCTGCCTCTGGCTCTTGTGGAAACGGAGGAAACAATATCTTTCTGGAGGGTGGCAGGAAATTGTAGAGATCACCTAGTCCAGCCCTCTGCTCACAGCAGGGCTAGTTTCAAATAGCACTTAGAGACCTCAGGGAACTCTTGTCTCTGTGCTGTTGCGGTGGCCCAGCCC